>BTHU01000007.1:21361479-21628918 GCA_036184795.1 Tokudaia tokunoshimensis | reverse complement strand
GCGGCAGCGGGACGCCCTTCACCTTAGGGGTCCCGCTCCAGTCGCCCCCCCGGCTGGAGGCGATGCCGGGTCACCGGACGGTAGAGCGGTTCGGCGCCCGCTCCCTAGCGGACCTGTCTCTTGTCCCGGACAGTGACGCACTCGCCCGACAGCCAAAGTGCCTTCCCTTTTGGGAACAGAGCCCACTCGCCCTGTAGGCGCGCTGGCCCGGCCACAGACACCGGGGATCCCCCGCTGCAGCGCCCAAACGGTGTCCTCTAGCCGGTGCAAGCAGGCCTCGCAAGGTCCGCGCTTGAAGTCCTCGTGTTTCTTTTGGTTTTTTTTTCTTTTTTTTCCTACCTGTGGCGAGCTAGTGGGTCTTTAATTCATAATACTTAAACCCTACCCTCTTCTTTCCCGAGGAGGAAGAAACAAAAAGAAAAAAAAAATCATGCAGAGTTCCGTGCAGGATTTAGATGGTAAAAGGTAACCGATTGTGATCCAACCTCTCGAACATGTTGCAGTTCAAAAGAAAACCGCTCGTCATTGCATCTACTTTCAAAAAGGATCTTTTTTGACTGTATCCACACATTTAAAGATGTGTATCCTGCCCCATCCTTCAGTAATCTCTGCTTGAACTAAAGGTCCCCCTCTCCGAACAATTTAGACCTTATCCGTGTTATTTTCAGTATCACTTCGACCGAGAAACAACAACAACAAAAAGTGTTCTGTAGTGGTTTTTTCATCCCTGAAATGGAAGAATTGGTAGTTTCATAGTCTTGCAAAAGCACACGGGTAAGGCAAGCACTGCATTATGTATGTTCCCTGTCTGGTAGCATTTGTTTTAAAATAATATAAAGGCTTGAAAAGAAAACACTTAAGTTTAAAAGCAAATTTTCCATGATAAAACTGCTGAAAATAATTTTTCCATTTATAACTTCCACTAGGGTAGACATTACCAACCTCTGAGCTGTGCCCTTGACATGTAAACTGGTACTGGGTATTTCTCTCTGTTTATCACAGAGAATTGGTTGATGCGGTACAATAAATAGCCCATCTTGATACTATTTCAAATCTACAATTAGAAAAAACCAAAGTAATTAAGATTCACTTAGGTAATTTCCAGTATTTTCTCACCCTGAAGTATCTTTCAGAATTACTCAGACACATTTATGGACTCTTGTCTGTTTCCCAGCTTTCCTCCAAGGAAGTCCCCATAGAAAATTGAATATGCATTCTATTTTAATCAAGAATTTGACATTAAAGAATTAAGTGAATCACTGCATGCTACACCAGCAAAACCGATAATAGATTAAACTAGAATCTGTTCACTTTGTGAATTTGCTGTAATTCTAACTCATAAAATGCACGTTCTAAAAGTATATGTTCATGAAAAAATAACCCACTAAGCACCCTTATTATAGAACATGATTGCAATGAAATGTTTATTTGCATGCAAAGGTGTACCCACAACTGAAAACATACATGTCCCAGTACATAGTCGTATGCACTTTATGTGAGATGTGTATATGATAAACTTGCTCTCATATAGCCAGAGTAATTGTGCTATATATTTGATTTGTGTGTTTTTATTCTTCAGATACAAAATTAAAGCTGAAACCAATATAGAAGCAACTGTGCATTAAGAAGTTCAATTTTTTTTTTCCCTCCTGCAGGGCTCCGTCCTGAAACCTCCCCAAATGACATAGTTTTCGATGTAAAAATGCTGAGTTGCTTAATTAGAGTTTCTCGTTTTCCTCTGGTGCAAGAGATGGGACTAGAGCCTCACGGTGACCAGCAAGTACCCTGGTCCTGGGCTAGAGCTCTGCCTTCAGCATTTTTTCTTATAAAATATTGAGCTGCCTGAAGTCATGCCTCTGTGTCTTATATGAGCATATCATCTTCATCTTGGACTTAATTTATCCCATGGATCTAATTGATCTGGAGATATAGTAGTCTATATTAAGAGCAACACAGTACAATTTTCTATTAAATAATAGGGTAGATTTCTAAATGTGCTTTTTAGTTGCAAAAGTTGCTGTTTTGGGTTTTATATTGAAGAAGCAATAACATATTTGGCAATTTTAATAGGTGCATTCCTTTCATTCCTTTTAATGGTATAATTGTATTGACATCTCTCTGGTAAATTGATTAGTTCAAGCTGTGTAACTCATGCAGAAAGTCCTCGATGTAACTAAAGGTGAAGAGAAACATCAGGCTCTTTATTCTCTTAAGAATCCCCGCCTAACCTGATTTCACACTTCCATAATCCCAGCACTCAGAAGGCAAAGACCAGGAGGATGGAGAATTCCAGGCCAGTCTGTAATACATATGCAGACCCTGCCTTTAAAAGAACAGGGTGTGGGGGTGGCTGGGGAGATAGTTCAGTGAACTGGGGTTCAATTTCCGCACCTATATGGCAGCTCACAACTGACTCTAACTCCAGGATCTGACACCCTCACACAGGCATATAAGCAGGCAAAATACCAATGCACATAAAATAAAAATAAATAACTTTTAAAAGCATCATATGTGTTAAGCATTGGAGCAAAATTAATATGCCAACAGTAGTATGTTTTTAAAACAAGATACATTCCCTAAATGGGCTTTTCTATGTGAATATGTCAGTCCAAGAGGACTGAGGAGTGGAAAGAGGGAGAGGGTGGAGGGATATCAAATGTTTCCTACAGCGTAGTTATACATGTTCTCGAATTGCCATTAACCTGGGCATAGACAGACAGACAGACAAATAGATAGATAAACATTACTTAGCTGAAAATCCACACAAAAAATTACCTATCAGTGATGAATTAATTCCGTTTGCTGGGTTAAATAGAGCAAATTACAAGTTAGCCTAAGCTGGGCAATGGTGGCGCATGCCTTTGACCCCAGCACTTGGGAGGCAGAGGCAGGCAGATTTCCGAGCTCGAGGCCAGCTTGGTCTACAGAGTGAGTTCCAGGACAGCCAGGGCTACACAGAGAAACCCATCTCAAAAAAACAAACAAAAAAAAAAAAACCAAAACAGAAACAAACAAACAAAAAACCAAGTAAGCCTAATACAAGAGTCTTCAAGTCACATAATACAACATTTTTATATATGAAAACCACAAATCTGGTAGATGATATTTGATAGGAGTTGCTGAGTACTTACACACATTGTACCTTCTATGGAAAAGGCATCTTTACCACCCCCAAATACTGTACACTTTAGTCATACAGTATTGACCCCCAAATCTAAAGTCCAACAAATAGATCATACCTAAATGCTGAGGAAGGTTTCCCAGGGAAGATTTAGATCTGTAGTGCACCATAAAAGACACTCATAATAGAAAAGACATATACAGTAAAAATTCTCAGATGATTACCTGAGAATTAACAATTGTACCACAATCATTTCCCTTGCCATTATTATTCAAGCATATACTGATGGTCTTTGAGAGCCCTCACTTCCCTTAATTAGAACTCACTGCTCTTCACGTTACTGATGATGAATTGTGATACATCATAAGGCTATAAAATTTGGGTGAAATAGTTACATAAAGCTTCAATACAGTTTTCGTTACTTGCTTTTCTGTTGTTTTGTTTTGTTTGTTTTTAGAATGGTTCTGGTTCCAAGGCTAGCCTGCAATTTATATGTAGCCCAGGCTTACCTTGAAGTCCTACTTTTCTTTTCATCTGTCTTCTCAGGGTCTGGTGTGCTCCACTGTTCTTCTCATCTGACAAACAATATAGTATATGCTCAAGAAATGTTCTTATTCAGAAATGCTCATTCTTTACCTCTTATCACAGAGTAAACATTTCTACAAAAATGCCCATTTGATTTGTTTAGTCAGATAACTGTAGAACGCAATGACGTGCTTGTGAGAAAGATACTGTTTGTGATCATCTTTAAAGCACAGCACATTTCACTACAGGTCACTGCTTCATTTCACTGATATAGTCTAAGCCTTCTCCAGCAAAGAATACCTTAAATGTCCTAGATGAGATAGGATTTTGGCTACCATTAGCCAAAAAAGTAAACTAACGGTGGCTTTTATGAATGCAGGTTATGTTAACTTGCTATGGAAAACACAAGGGAGAAAATACACAGGAAGAGCAGTTTGACCTCCTGATTTCATCCCACAGTCCATGGTCTCCATTGCTCTACCAGTGGCTCTCAGCCTTCCTAATGCTGTGACCCTAATCCAGCTCCTCGTGTTGTGCTGAAGCCTAGGCATAACATTATCTTGTTGCTGCTTTGTAACTGAAATTTGTTGATTGTGAATCATAAGGCAGGTATCTGATAGGCAAGCTATTTGATATGAAACCTCAAAAGGGTTATGACCCATTTGAGGACCTCTGCTTTAAGCCATGTTGAAGCATAACATCTTAGTGGGAAGTCTATGCTGGAGCAAAGCTGTTTGCTTCCTGGTGGTTGGAAGAGAGGTAGAGTAGGGTGGAATGAAGACAAGAGAGAGGAAGGGAGGCCAGGAACCAAGATACAGCCTTTAGAGATACTCTGCTTCCCCAGTGCCCTTGTCCTGCCAGGTAGGCACGACTTTGTAATAGCCCAGTGTCTTAGTCAGTGTTTCTATTCCTGTACAAACATGGCCAAGAAACAAGTTGGGGAGGAAAGAGTTTATTGAGCTTACACTTCCACATTGCTGTTCATCACCAAAGGAAGTCAGGACTGGAACTCAAGCAGGTCAGGAAGCAGGAACTGATGCAGAGGCCATGGAGGGATGTTTCTTATTGACTTGCTTCCCCTGGCTTGCTCAGCCTGCTCTCTTATAGAACCCAAAACTACCAGCCCAGGGATGGCACCAACCATAAGAGGCCCTCCCCTCTTGATCCCTAATGGAGAAAATGTCCCACAGCTGGATCTCATGGAGGCACTTCCCTAACTGAAGCTCCTTTGTGATATTCCAGCCTGTGTCAAGTTGACGCACAAAACCAGCCAGTACACCCAGTCATCTATGGACACATTAATGGATTTCTTCACTGATGACTTTAGAGCTTTCACGATCTAGTCACCCTTGAGCCCTGTTGTGGGAAGAAGCCTTCAGCCCAAGAGCCCTTGGAAATCCTGCACAGTGCAGTTCCACTTCAGAAGTTTAGAGTAGGTGGTGCTATGTTGGAACCAGCAGCTGAACATGGACATCCAGAATTCGGGTTCCTATCTTTCTGCCCTACCATCTCTGATACAATCTATCACCAGGAAAATCATCAGCAAAACTTTATCTTATTGATGTCCGATTCTAGTTGTTTTAATCTGTTAGCTTATTTTTCGTGTTTTAAAAGCTGTTTTGTTTTGTTTCATTTGCACATCTCCTTTTAAGAAGAGTCAAGAGTAACACGAATTACCTTGGAAAGCAATGCAGATTTCTGGGCCAGAGCTTCTTATTGAATCTCTCCAGAGCAGACAGTCCCTTTAAGTGATTCTTGTGTGGAATGCTCTTTTCTCTCTGTGTGTGTGTGTGTGTGTGTGTGTGTGTGTGTGTGTGTGTGTGTGTGTGTGAGAGAGAGAGAGAGAGAGAGAGAGAGAAAGATTTCACATACACCTGAATGTGGAGGCCAGAGGAGAATCTCTGTTGTCTGTCTTCACAGGCCTATCTACTTGGCTTTTTTGAGACAGGGTCTCCCAATGGCCTAGAGTGTGCCCTTTAGGCTAGATTGACTGGCCACCAAGCCCCCGGGATCTACCTGTCAGTTCCTTCCCAGTGCTGGGATTACAAATGCATACCACCATGTTCAGGGGTTTCCCATGCTCACCTTGCCTAGTTCTAACAGTAAATTCCTGCTCTTCAGCGTTGTTCTGTCCTGATACAGTGTATGCCCATTCCATGACTCCAGTCCCTCGGTGGCAAGGTAATGATGTTTTATTTACAAAGTATTTATCGAGCCTGACCAATGTCCTCTGTTGTCACCAAGGCAGGAAAACAGGAAATATTCTACTTAAAAGACATTAGGATCAAGGTGATAGCTCATCTAGTCATTTAACACAAAGATACTTTTATTACGCCCTTACTGTATGCCAGGCCTAGCAGACTTTGGTACCAAGTTAGCACCAATTCACTAAGCTCAAATGAGTGAACACAGTAATGAAGTATCATTTCTCTGATGATGAATTCTAAGTGTAGGCACATAGCCTGGTTTTATTCTTAACCTGTGTGGAAACCTCTTTCAGGGTCTTTTAACTTTTCTTCTTCCAGATAAAATATAGCAAGAAAGCAATCAACTGTTCATCAAAAAACCAAGTCATCGGAGGTCCTTTTGGTGATTGGTGTGCTTCAGTGTCGGCAGATCAGGCAGCAGGAGAAGAATGTTGATAGGTATGGAGACCTAGAGGATGGTGGAATCTAGAATGTACAGGACAAGAAGGAAGAAGACAAACTGGAGCTCAGAGGGAAGAAGATAAAGGCACATAAACGCTAGTCCTCACATACCGGCTAAAGCCATCAGCCAGCAGGAAGCTAAACTACACGCTGACATAGGTAGATTGGAGGAATTAAAGATGATTAAAAAAATAAGTCATGTATAGATTTTTCCAAGGCCTGGTAGATTTCCAGTGATTTTACAGCAATATGAGTTTTAGGACATTTTATCAAAACACAGAATTGGGATTTTTTTCCACTATTTGGCCTCAGCACATGTGAGTCAAGGATGCAGTGCACAGCTTCCTAGCAAGAACAGACAGGGACCTGATATAGTGTATGAGTCTTTTTCTGACTTCCAACAAAATGCTACCGACTGGATCGCTAAAACAATACAAATGTATTTTCTCGCTGTTCTAGAGCCTCTGGTGAGTTTCCCATGAGGCATCTCTACATGGCGTGCTTTTTCATCACAGACACACCACTATGGGTAAAAGTGAGTGGAAAGAGAATGTCTCTCCTCCTTACAAGAACGTTGTCCCTAGGTTAAGCACTCATTGTTACAAACTAACTCCACTTTAATTACTTGTGTAAAGGCCTCCTCTCCAGGCAGGCACAAGGAGTGCTAAGAATTTCAACACATGAATGTTAAGAGGCCCCAATTCAGTTCATAAGCAGATGGATGTTTTGGTAAGTTTTTAAGAGTTCACATATGAAGCCTCTTCAGATCTGCTGGATTAGATTTCCTGCATTATGTAACGCTGCTCCTCAAATGTTTGTGGGTGGTGCATATAAATGGTACTGAGAATGTAGGAACCAATATTGATATGGAACAGAGTATAAAGACACAAGAAATTTGTAAGTCTGGGAATAGAGAACTCAAAGGCAGAGGAACAAGCACATCATAGACAGATGTTAGCCCAGGGAATGATTAGACCTGGGAATAAGCCAGATGCATGCAATCACAGAAGTTTACTGATAACATGTGGCAGGATATGATGGAAGCAGCAAAGTGGGGGTGTGTGTTCTGTGTCCCTGTAAAATTCATATGTTCAAATTCTAATCCCCCAAACTGATCAAGTAGTGAGAATTCTAAAGAACCTTCAAGAGTAGAATTAATTTGCTTATAAAGTAGGCCAGAAGACTTATTCTGTTCTCTCTACCAACTCGGGACACAGATGTCACAGTTTATGAACAAGAATTGATCCTCACCGGAAGCCAAGGTCCTCTTACCTTGATCATGGTCTTCCTGGCCTCCAGAAGTGTAGAAAGAAGCCTCTGTTGCTTATAAAATATTGAATCCCTGGTATTTTGTTAGCAGTCTGTATGGGCTACATATGATACCATGTAAAGTTAAACCCCATCTCTCACAGTTGTGGGTTGGTACTGGTTCCTCCCAGTTTACTTATGCCAGGTAAAGGATCATCATGGAGACTTGATTTTTGCCCAGAATTGAAAAGAAAAAAAAAAAGAGGCACAAATGAGGCAAGCAAGACATTAAAGAAAACCAGCCTAAAAGCTTCACTAGGAAACCAGGTGACACCAAAGACAGGAGAGTCAGAGCAGCAACTAGAAATGGTAAAAGCGAAACCGTCAGCCCGATGGCTACCTTTGTATTAACAACAACATGGGTGGAGGGACAAAGCATGTTTTCTTCAGAGCTCATCAGGACATAACTCTCCTAGAATTCCATATTTGGGTGAGATGTTGGCTTCCCAAGAGAATCACTCATACTCAGACACTGGAAGTTTCTACATATACTACTTAGATGTCTGCATGGTCAGTACCTCACAGAATAAAGAGAAATGGAGAAGGATGCCAGAGTGAACACAGATGTGATGGAAGAGTTGACTAAAGGCCCTCGGTGTGACTCATCACAGATGCTAGTTTCTCTGATGGGCGGCTTGTGGTGTCCTTATCAGAAGACGGCAAGGAGCTGGACCTGGAGGCACCGGAGGTTGTTAGAAAGCTTATAGCTCACGATAAGAAGCAAGAGCCTTGCTGTGCCCTCCCCCCAAACTCCCACATACACCTTTATGAGTGTCTGGATGCCTGCCACACAGAAGGCATCCACAGCCACCCAGAGGGGATTACAAATGGAGACTTGTCAAGAAAGGAGACTTGGTGATTTCTCCTCACTGTGCTTCTTGTCTTCAACAGTGGAAGAGCTATTTCTTAGGAAAGAGAGAGAGACAGAGAGAGAGAGAGAGAGAGCGCAAAAGTACAGAGACTGGGCTAGCTCTCCCCCAATACACCCCAATAGTGATGGGGAGGGAAAACCTTTGGTCTGGTGATCTTACCCTTCCACTGTTGAAAGGCCCAGAAGGTAAAAGAGTCTTGTTCAGATGTTGATGAATAGCATGGAAGATGTACTAGGCCTTGAGTTAACTGTTCATATCATCCTCCAAGCAAAATACTTCAGTTGTGCTTATGGCCATAGCTGAGTAGGCTCTCGTGTTTAAGATGAGAATACATAAGAAAACTGGAAAAGATGTAGCAACTGCAAATCATGGTCCTGTGAAAACAGCTTGGACAGCTATCTAAGGTGTACTGACAAGGAATTTCCTCTTTGTTGGTTAGTTTACATAGTGCCTGACGACGCTAAGCAAGCTGCTAGGAGAGAAAAGGTAACAGCTGTCTTCCCAGCTGTGAACAGCATGAACTATCAAACCAACCTACCAGAGAAAATACACTCACTGGTACCATACTGGCATGGCAGCTTTGGAGGTAACCAATCACTCTCTGCTTGGATTGAGGTTCACTCTGCATGAGGTAATTCATGTCTGGTACTGGATATTCAGTTAAAGTATTTCAATTGAAGAGCTCTTAGGCACTAGATGAGAGCTCTATTGTTTAGCTAAATTGACATGACTTTAAGCTGCCTTCTGGATACTTTGTATACCTACAGATAAATGCCAGTCTCCACCTGAATTGGGGAAGCCTCTCCTTTGGAATGAATGGCATAGAATGCAATACTCGTAGCTCCTTAAGGTGCTTGAGTGTAAAGGACAGTTGAGGGTTTAACGCTCAACAGTGCATTTGAACCATAAAGCTCAGAGAAAAATGCGGAACGGGAGACAGAGAGGTTAAAATACATAAGATAGGGAGAAGGACCGTGAAAGGCTGCTTTTCTGATCACAACACCGCCATTGCAGTTGTGATCTGACAACTGTGGCACTGAGCCTGCATAATACTAGGTCTGTCAATAGTTAATTCTTGATTAAGGAGGGGCTCCCAAGTCCTGCCCCCCCCCCAACTATTGGCTACTGATGAATTCTGGGAGATGGACAGTCACACAAAATAAGACATGAATGTGGGAAAGGGCTTTGCAGGAAGGACAGGGAAGGTATTGAGAGTGGAAGGAGAGGGATAAGAGAGCATAGAAGGTAAAGTCACCAGAATACATTCATCCCCGTATGAAATTGTCAACGAAGACATTTTAAAAATTCTTTTTAAAATAAGTCATTTTTCCATGGTTAATTTCACTTTATTCACCCAATTTAACAAGTCCATTTTCTTTTTCACTTTTTAAATTTTCTTCTTTATTAATTTATTTGTACACTTTACATTCCAATATCTATCAGCCCCCCTATCCTCCCTGTACCCCATCACACAGATCCTCCCCCATTCTTCCCTCTCCATCTCCTCAGAGAAGAGGGAGACCCCTCTTCCTGGATATAATGAGTACATTTTCAAATCTTTTCCATGAATATAAACTATAAGAACTTAGTGTACCATCAGACATAAGTATAATTTTGGTAAATTTAGAGCAAGCCTCAAACAGTAGCACCTGTTTATAGGGTTACAGGAACATTTCACAGTTCATATCATTATGAATGTTCATATTGTTTCTCTGTTAAATGAGACAAAGATAGATGATTGTACTGGAGTATATTCAGTTCTCCATGGGCTATGGCTCTTCTACTGCTATTATATGTGGAGATGACTCTATGTATATGTTATTGTTTTTAACATAGTCTTAGTATGACTAAAGATCATATTTTTCATTTATTCCATATTACAAATGGTGGGCCTTTTTTCTGTTATTTTAATGCTTTATACATATATTATCATCCTTCTCCGATTGTAATATCCATTTGCACTTTCATTTACAATTCCTCTCCATCAATTTAAAAATTAAAGGAGGGTCCCTTAATAGCCTCAAATCCTTCCCACTTCTGAGTCTTAGACATCTTTCTCTTGATTTTTGGAATCTTATCTGTCTCTATAATAATTAGAAAAATAATTACAATGCCTCTTCAAATTTACTCGTTTTTCTATTTGCAATGACTGTGTGTATATACATATACACACACTACAATATATATAATATATTGTGCTGGAGAGGTTCATGTCAACTTGACACAACTAATATTTTTTAAATTAGTGATTGCTGGGAGGAAGGCCCAGCCCATTGTGGACTGTAGCATCCCTGGGCTGGTGGTCCTAGGTTCTAGAACAAAACAAGCCATGAAGACCAAGTAAGAGCATGCATCCCTCAAAGGCCTCTGCATCAGCTCCTGCCTCTAGGTTCCTGCCCTGCTTGACTTCCTGTCCTGATTCCCTTCAATGATGAACAGAAATATGGAAGTGTAAACTGAATAAACTCTTCCTCCCCACTTGCTTTTGGATACAGGGTTTTATCACCATAATAGAACTGTAGCATCAGTGGAGTGGAGCCAGCCAGAGCTTAGCAGACAAGCTGTGTGTGCTGCAGAGGGCGGAGCTGGAGAAGTAACCCAAGGCCTTTGGAGGAGTCCAGAAGATCGTAAGTAAACCCCAGATATTGGACATTGAGTTATTTATACCTTTGGAGTTTGGTTTTATTTTAATTTGATTGAGACTGTGCCCTGGTTCTTCCCTCTTGAACTAAGAAAGTATTCAGTTTATTTTTGATTTTACAGGTCCTGGCAGTTGAGACACTTTGAATTTTATAATACTGGAATTTAAAAGAGATTGGCTATTTTAAAGAGACTGAACTTTTAATGTGTTTGAATTTGTAAAGACTGCGGAGCTGTTAAAAGTTATTTATATTTTTAATGTGGGATCTTGGGAAATGAATGAAAAAGAAAGGCTTATGGGTTAATAGAGATGTGTTTACTGTCAAGTTATTACTGGGTCAGTCATGCTGGATCGTTTTATGTCAACTTGACACAAGCTAAAGTCATCTCAGAGGAGGGAACCTTAATTAAGAAAATGACTCTATAAGATCAGGCTATAGGCAAGTCTGTAGGGCATTTTCTTAATTAATGATTTGATGGGGAGGGCTCAGTCCATCGTGGTTAGTGCTCTCTCTAGGCTGGTAGTCCTGGGGTTTAGAAGAAAGCAGGCTAAACAAGGCATGAGAAGCAAGAGGTAAGCAGTACCCCTCCATGACTTCTGCATCAGCTCCTGCCTTCAGGTTTCTGCCCTGTCTGAGTTCCTGTCCTAACTTCCTTTGATGATGAACTACAATGTGGAAGTGTAAGTCAACTTTTTTTTTGTCATGATGTTTCATCACAGCAATAGAAACCTGAATGAGGACATTTACATACATGTATAACATACATACATACATACATACATATATACATACATCATTTTTATGTTTTCCAAACTGAGCATTTAACATTAGAGATGTAATAAGAAAACAACCAAAAGCAGGTGCCTCATACAAATAATCCCAGCACATGAGAAATGGAGGTAGGAGAACCAAAGTTCAAAACCATCCTTGGCTATCCAGTGAGTTCAAGGGCAGTCTCAGAAAATAGGTGTAGACAGTTACCTGCATGCATTTCTCTGTTTCCAAGTCTAATAATGAAGACCTATGAAGTGTGAGAGACAGATTTTTATAGTCACTTTCTGGCATAACCAGAGTGTAGGAAGCTGCTGCAATTAGTGAAGAGTAGTTACTATGTTGAAAAAAGAGATGGCATAGGATGTGGTGTCTAGACTTAAGATCCGACAACGTCTAGTAGCACTAGTAATTCACAAAATAGTAAGAAAGAGAAGTTGAAAGAAGTATATGAATTATGATGGTGTTGTGTGTTCTGTATAAACTTATGCTGGGGAAATTTAAATGAACTGACATATTAAACTTGACTTTGAGGAAGATGAGATTAGATACGAGGTAATATGGACTAGAACCTCAGTCCTGAAGTGTACTACCTATATGATCTTGTTTAACCAGTTCCATATCATCTCTGGTTGCTTAGTTTTCCTCTGTGTAAAACACCAACTTTTTAGGCCTCTTTTGAGAATAAAGTTGCACAATGCAGTTTTCATAGTAAAGATTCAATGACTAGGTCTTTAACCCCTGCCCTATATAATCTGTCACATTTTAGAATAAGTCTTAATATTAATTGTGCAGTAGTTTTCAATCTTCCTAGCTCCCCAACACTTTAATATGGTTCCTCAGGTTGTGGTGACCCCCAACCATAAAATTATTTTCAATGCTACTCCGTAATTGTAATCTTGCTGCTGTTGTGAGTTGTAATGTAAGTTGTTTTGGAGATGGAGGTTTGCCAAGGGTCGTTACTCACAGGTTGAGAACCACTGCATGCATCTCTTGTATATAAAAGTAACGTAACGAGTGAAATTTAGTAAAAATTCATATAGCTTTTATAGGAAATTTTAAATTTTATAAACCATGTTCATCATTGCAAGGGAGACTTTGAAAGTTTAAGAAAGTTTGAAATAGTAATGACATTGAGATTTGTTTGACATAATAGTACTAATTCATACTACTTTTGATCAGATAAAATATTCCCTTCCATCTTAAAAGACCGTTACAATTCAAGTTAAGGTTAATTAGGTAACTAGATGGACATGACAAAAACTCCAAAAAAAAAGTGTTTTTTAGTAGTGATTATACACGAGAGAATATGGGCTCTCCTGAAAATAAATATAAACCACTCTGGAAAGCAGTCTGGCGGTTCCTCAGAAAACTGGGCATGATACTCCCGGAGGATCCGGCTATACCACTCCTGGGCATATACCCAGAGACTTTACCTGCATGCAATAAGGACACATGCTCCACTATGTTCATAGCAGCCTTATTTGTAATAGCCAGAAGCTGGAAAGAACCCAGATGTCCCTCAATGGAGGAATGGATTCAGAAGATGTGGTATATTTACACAATGGAATACTACTCTGCAGTTAAAAACAATGAATTCACGAAATTCCTAGGCAAATGGTCAGAACTTGAAAATATCATCCTTAGTGAGGTAACCCAATCACAAAAGAACACACATGGTATGCAGTCACTGATAAGGGGATATTGACCCAGAATCTCGGAATACCCTAGACACAATCCGCATATCAATAGATTTCTAAGAAGATGGAAGGAGAGACCGCTGGTCCTGGAAAGACTGGATGTAGGGGAATACCAGGACAGAGAAGCGAGAGGGGGTTGAATGGGGAAAAGAGGGAGGGAAGGGGGCTTATGGGACTTTCGGGGAGGGAGGAAACGGGAAAGGGGAAATGATTTTGAATGTAAATAAAAAAAAACTTAGAAAATAAAATTAAAAAAAAAGAATTTGTATTGGTTGCCTTTTTATTACTAAGCTAAAAATGCCGTGACCAAAAGCAACTTATGGAAGACTTGATCTTCGCCGACAGGTCCATGGGGTAAGAGTCCACTGTGGTGGGTAGCCATGACGGCAGGAGTAGGGCATGTCTCAAGGGTAAACATGAAGCAGAATGTGAACCGGAAGTAGAGTAAGGCTATCAGCTTCTCAAAGCCTGGGTCTAGAGCCAGACTTCCTCCAGCAAGGCTGGGCCATCTCCCCAAACAGTGCTCGAACACCTGAGCCTGTGGGGAATTTTTTTTTAATTCAAACTACCACACCATTCATTTTTTTATTTTATTTTATTTTTTTAATTTACATTCCAAATCACTTCCCCTTTCCCGTTTCCTCCCTCCCCGAAAGTCCCATAAGCCCCCTTCCCTCCCTCTTTTCTCCATTCAACCCCCTCTCGTTACTCTGTCCTGGCGTTCCCCTACATCCAGTCTTTCCAGGACCAGGGGTCTCTCCTTCCATCTTTTTAGAAATTTATTGATATGCGGATTGTGTCTAGGGTATTCCGAGATTCTGGGTCAATATCCCCTTATCAGTGACTGCATACCATGTGTGTTCTTTTGTGATTGGGTTACCTCACTAAGGATGATATTTTCAAGTTCTGACCATTTGCCTAGGAATTTCGTGAATTCATTGTTTTTAATTGCAGAGTAGTATTCCATTGTGTAGATATACCACATCTTCTGAATCCATTCCTCCATTGAGGGACATCTGGGTTCTTTCCAGCTTCTGGCTATTATAAATAAGGCTGCTATGAACATAGTGGAGCATGTGTCCTTATTGCATGCAGGTAAAGTCTCTGGGTATATGCCCAGGAGTGGTATAGCCGGATCCTCCGGGAGTGTCATGCCCAGTTTTCTGAGGAACCGCCAGACTGCTTTCCAGAGTGGTTGTACCAGCCTGCAATTGCACCAGCAGTGGAGGAGTGTTCCTCTTTCTCCACATCCTCGCCAACAACTGCTGTCTCCTGTGTTTTTGACCTTAACCATCCTGACTGGTGTGAGATGGAATCTCAGGGTTGTTTTGATTTGCATTTCCCTAATGACTAAGGATGATGAACATCTCTTTAGGTGCTTCTCAGCCATTAGATATTCTTCAGGTGAGAACTCTTTGTGTAGCTCTGTACCCCATTTTTTAATAGGGTTACTTGCCTCTCTGGAGTTTAACTTCTTGAGTTCTTTGTATATCTTGGATATTAGCCCTCTGTCGGATGTAAGGTTGGTAAAGATCATTTCCCAGTTAGTTGGTTGTCGCTTTGTCTTTTTGACAGTGTCTTTTGCCTTGCAAAAACTTTGTAATTTAATGAGGTCCCATTTGTCTATTCTTGATCTTAGAGCATAAGCTATTGGAGTTCTGTTCAGGAAATTCTCCCCTGTGCCCATATGTTCAAGGTTCTTCCCTAGTTTCCCTTCTATTAGTTTCAGTGTGTCTGGTTTTATGTGGAGATCTTTGATCCACTTAGAATTGAGCTTAGTGCAAGGAGATAAGGATGGGTCAATTTGCATTCTTCTGCATGTTGACCTCCAGCTGAGCCAGCACCATTTGTTGAAAAGGCTATCTTTTTTCCACTGGATGGTTTTAGCTCCTTTGTCAAAGATCAAGTGACCATAGGAGTGTGGATTCATTTCTGGGTCTTCAATTCTGTTCCATTGATCTACATGTCTGTTACTGTACCAATACCATGCAGTTTTTAACACTATTGCTCTGTAGTACAGCTTGAGGTCCGGGATACTGATTCCCCCAGAGGTTCTTTTACTCTTGAGAATAGTTTTAGCTATTCTGGGTTTTCTGTTATTCCAGATGAATTTTTGAATTGCTCTTTCTAACTCTATGAAGAATTGAGTTGGGATTTTGATGGGGATTGCATTGAATCTGTGTATTACTTTTGGTAAGATGCTCATTTTTACTATATTAATCCTGCCAATCCATGAGCATGGCAGATTTTTCCATCTTCTGAGGTCTTCTTCAATTTCTTTCTTCAGAGACTTGAAGTTCTTGTCATACAGATCTTTCACTTGTTTGGTTAGAGTCACGCCAAGATACTTAATATGGTTTGTGACTATCGTGAAGGGTATTATTTCTCTTACTTCTTTCTCAGCCTGCTTATCCTTTGAGTATAGGAAGGCTTCTGACTTGCTTGAGTTGATTTTATATCCGGCCACTTTGCTGAAGTCGTTTATCAGCTGTAGGAGTTCTCTGGTGGAGTTCTTTGGGTCGCTTATGTATACTATCATATCGTCTGCAAATAGTGATAGTTTGACTTCTTCCTTTCCAATTTGTATCCCTTTGACCTCTTTTTGTTGTCTAATTGCTCTAGCTAGAACTTCAAGTACTATATTGAAAAGATATGGAGAGAGAGGGCAGCCTTGTCTAGTCCCTGATTTTAGTGGGATTGCTTCAAGTTTCTCTCCATTTAGATTGATGCTGGCTACCGGTTTGCTGTAAATTGCTTTTACTATGTTTAGATATGGGCCTTGAATTCCTGATCTTTCCAAGACCTTTAGCATGAAAGGATGCTGAATTTTGTCAAAGGCTTTCTCAGCATCTAATGAGATGACCATGTGGTTTTTTTCTTTGAGATTGTTTATGTAGTGGATTACATTAATGGATTTCCTTATATTGAACCATCCCTGCATCCCTGGGATGAAGCCTACTTGATAGTGATGAATGATCGTTTTGATGTGTTCTTGGATTCGGTTGGCAAGAATTTTATTGAGTATTTTTGCATCAATATTCATAAGAGAGATTGGCCTGAGATTCTCTTTCTTTGTCGGATCTTTGTGTGCTTTTGGTATTAGCGTAATTGTGGCTTCATAGAATGAGTTGGGTCGTGTTCCTTCTGTTTCTATTTTGTGGAACAGTTTGAAGAGTATTGGTGTTAGGTCTTCTTTGAAGGTCTGATAGAGTTCTGCACTAAAACCATCTGGACCTGTGCTTTTTTTGGTTGGAAGACTTCCAATGACAACTTCTATTTCTTCAGGAGTTATAGGACGGTTTAGATGGTCTATTTGATCCTGATTTAATTTTGGTACTTGGTATCTGTCAAGGAAATTGTCCATTTCCTCAAGATTTTCTAGTTGTGTTGAATACAGGCTTTTGTAGTAGGATCTGATGATTTTTTGAATTTCCTCAGTTTCTGTTGTTATCTCTCCCTTTTCGTTTCTGATTTTATTAATTTGGATACTGTCTCTGTGCCCTCTGGTTAGTCTGGCTAAGGGCTTATCTATCTTGTTGATTTTCTCAAAGAACCAACTCCTTGTTTTGTTGATTCTTTGTATGGTTTTATTTGTTTCTACTTGATTGATTTCAGCCCTGAGTTTGATGATTTCCTGCCTTCTACTCCTCTTTGGTGTATTTGCTTCTTTTTGTTCCAGGGCTTTCAGGTGTGCCATTAAGCTGCTAGTGTATGCTGTCTCCCATTTCTTTTTGGCTGCACTCAGGGCTATGAATTTTCCTCTTAGCACTGCTTTCATAAATTAGGGTATGTTGTGCCTTCATTTTCATTAAATTTCAAGAAGTCTTTGATTTCTTTATTTCCACCTTGACCAAGTTATCATTGAGTAGAGCATTGTTCAGCCTCCATGTGTACGTGGGTTTTCTTTTGTTTTTGTTGCCATTGAAGACCACCCTTATTCCATAGTGATCTGATAGGAGGCATGGGATTAGTTCTATCTTCTTGTATCTGTTGAGGTCTGATTTGTGACCAATTATATGGTCAATTTTGGAGAAGGTACCATGAGGAGCTGAGAAGAAGGTGTATTCTTTAGCTCTAGGATGAAATGTTCTATATATATCAGTTAGTTCCATTTGGTCCAAGGCTTCAATTAGATTCACTGTGTCCCTGTTTAGTTTCTGCTTTCCTGAACGATCCATTTCAGAGAGCAGGGTGTTGAAGTCACCCACTATTATTGAGTGCGGTGCGATGTGTGCTTTGAGTTTTAGTATAGTTTCTTTTACGAATGAGGGTGCCCTTGCATTTGGAGCATAGATATTCAGAATTGAGAGTTCTTGATGGTGGATTTTTCCCTTGATCAGTATGTAGTGTCCTTCTGTGTCTTTTTTGATGACTTTAGGTTGAAAATCAATTTTATCTGATATTAGGATGGCTACTCCACCTCGTTTCTTGGGGCCATTTGCTTGTAAAATTGTTTTCCAGCCTTTTACTCTGAGGTAGTGTTTGTCTTTGACACTGAGGTGCGTTTCCTGCATGCAGCAAAATGCTGGGTCCTGTTTACGTATCCAGTCTGCTAGTCTATGTCTTTTAATTGGGGAATTGAGACCATTGATATTAAGAGAGATTAAGGCATAGTGATTACTGCCATCTGCCATTCTTGACGCTATCTTTATGTTTGAGTGGTTATCTACTTTTGGGTTTGATTCAAGAAGGTTATTAGCTCATTTTTTCCAGGGTGTTGTTTCTCTCCCTGTATTGGAGGTTTCCACCTATTATCTGTTGCAGGGCTGGATTTGTGGAAAGATATTGTGAAAATTTGGTTTTATCATGGAATATCTTGGTCTCTCCATCTATGGTGATTGAGAGTTTTGCTGGGTATAGTAGTCTAGGCTGTCATTTGTGCTGTCTTAGTGTCTGCATGAGATCTGCCCAGGATCTTCTGGCTTTCATAGTCTCTGGTGAGAAGTCTGATGTGATTCGGATAGGTCTTCCTTTGTATGTTACTTGGCCCTTTTCTCTTACTGCTTTTAGTATTCTTTCTTTGTTTAGAACATTCGGTGTTTTGATTATTATGTGACGGGAGGTATTTCTGTTCTGGTCCAGTCTGTTTGGAGTTCTGTAGGCTTCTTGTACGTTCATCGGCATCTCTCTCTTTAAGTTAGGGAAGTTTTCCTCCATAATTTTGTTGAAGATGTTTACTGGCCCTTTAAGTTGCAAATCTTCACTCTCATCTATACCTATAATCCTTAGGTTTGGTCTTCTCATTGTGTCCTGGATTTCCTGGATGTTTTGGGTTACACGTTTTTTGCATTTTGCATTTTCTTTGACTGTTGAGTCGATGCTTTCTATGGAATCTTCAGCACCTGAGATTCTTTCTTCCATCTCTTGTATTCTATTGTTTATGTTTGCATCTATGACTCCTGATTTCTTCCCAAGGTTTTCTATCTCCAAAGTTGTCTCCCTTTGTGATTTCTTAGTTGTTTCTACTTCCTTTTTTAGTTCCTGGATGGATTTGCTGAGATCCTTCACTTGTTTGTTTGTATTTTCCTGTATTTCTTTAAGGTATTTTTGCATTGCCTCTTTCAGGATTTCTTCCTGATGACCCACGTTCTTCTGCATTTCTCTGAGTGATTTTTGTGTTTCCTCCTCATGGGAATCCATCTGTTGATCCATCGTCTCCTGCATTTCTTTAAGCAGTTCTCGTGTTTCCTTTGTAAGGGCATCTAACCGTTGATTCATTTCTTTAAGCAATTTTTGTGTTGCCTCCTTATGGGCATCCGTCTGTTGACCCATATTCTTCTGCATTTCTTTATGCCAATTTTGTGATTCCTTTGTGAGTGCATCTACCCGTTGATTCATCTCGTTAAGCGATTTTTGTGTTGTCTCCTTGTGCGCCTCCATCTTTTGATCCATGTTCTCCCGCATTTCTCTAAGCGATTTTTGTGTTTCCTTTGTAAGGGCTTCTAACCGTTGATTCATGGTCTCCTGTAACTCTTTATGAGATTTATTTGTGTCCTTCTTGTGATCCTCTAATAGCATCATGAGAAGTGATTTTAAATCCAGATCTTGTCTTTCGGGTGTGGTGGGGTATCCAGGATTTGCTGCTGTTGGAGAGTTGGGTTCGGATGGTCCCACATTACTTTGATTTCTGTTAGTAACATTCCTACGTTTGCCTTTTGCCATCTGGATACCTCTGATGTTAGTTGGTCCTGTTGCCACTGGCTGTTGGTTGGACCTCCTGTGAGCCTGCAAAGCTATTTCTGCCCCCCCTGGATTGCCAGGATTCCCCTGGCACCGATTTCTGGGGCCTGCCTGCTCCTGAGTGACTTTGGAGCCCTAATGTGCCTTGCCCCAAGTGATCTTATATTGGGGAGGCCTTGCACATCCAAAGGCTCAGCCTAGTGGATTCCTGGAGCAGAGGTCGCCAAAGGGAGGCTGGTAGGCTCTTGCCTTGTGCAGGGGTGTGTGATCTCTCCTGGGGGGGGAGGGGGCGTCCCTCTGTCAGGCAGAAGTCCCACAGCAGAGCTGGCGCGCTGGTTACTGCAGATCAGCCCCGCACTTGGGAGCCGCACACACACAAGCCACCGGAGACCCAAGCGACATTATGCCTGTCTTTCTCAGAACCTGGCTGTCCCAACTTCCCAGTCACTGGAGCAAAGATGGCGGAGTGCAATCTGCACTCTCTCCGTGGCGCCGCTCACCTGCAGACGCGATGGCCTGCCGATCTGGCACCCAGACAACCACAGCGCTGACCCGTTCTCGGGCACAGACGGAAGCCCCAACAGGCCGTGTCCCAAGTGATGTTATATTGGGGATAGGGAGCTTGGGGTACCTGTCTCTTCAGCGCAGTCTGCGGGAACAGAGGTCGTGGAAGGAAAGCTGGTAGGCTCCCGCCCAGTGCGGGGTCCCTCTGCCAGGCAGAAGTCCCACAGCAGAGCTGGCGCGCTGGTTACTGCAGATCTGCCCAGCACTTGGGAGCCGCATACACACAAGCCGCCCGAGACCCAAGCGATATTGTGCCTGTCTCACACCATTCATTTTTAATTATGTAAAACAGAACATAAGGTGGCCACTGGATTCTAAACCAGAGCCCAAACAATGGACACCAAGCTAACCCAACAAGTCCTGCTATCCCAACCCAGCAGCTGTGAGCTAATTAAATAGCCCAGATTGCTGTGCTGAACTTTAGTACTGCATTTACAGAACGACTTCAGAGGATGCGCTATTAAAGTCTGGGTTTTATCAGAAGAAGGCGGCACTTTTTTTTAAAAGCAGCCCTTAAAATTAACATTCTGGATATGCTGCTTATTATAGACATGGCCTATGAGATCCTTCGTATAGATTCAGAAGTGAAGCAGTGAATTTCTAAGCCAACTAAATGAGACTATTGCACTGAGACTAAAATCTAAAAATAGCACTTGAGATAACCCAAGAGCACTTTGAGAAGTAAATTTATACTCTATATGGTCATTTCTAAAATGACAAAAGCCACGTAGATAACCACTAATATACTGGAATCTCTCTGTGCTGAAATGTGGAGCAATTCTGTACTTAATTAACTTAGAAATATACCGGTGATAATTGGAATATATGAGGAAAGCATATTTTAAGTCACTGTGAACTATACTTCTCTCATTAATTAATCTTAATAGTTAAGCCTTAAAATTTATATTGAAATAGCCAAACAATAAATAAACTCTTGCATCCTAAGTCAGTTCTGACAACTATCGAGTTGTTTGTTTTATTTAAGTTGTTGTACATAGTAAGGGAAGACATGGAGACATTTACCAACAAGACATTTTGGAGGCCATAGAAGATAGCTAATATTTCACTTACCCTAAAGTAGTGGATACTTAAGAGGACATGGAGAAAAGTGGTGAACTCTTTATAGTTCTACTAATTTCTCTCTAAGACAGAAGAAATACCAAGTAGCTTACATTTCTTTCGGTGATATAATGAAGTGAGGCAGCAACTTTGGAACAGCTCTGCATCCTTGAGACTTGTTACAGGTAAAAGTCATTGTGTACAAGACTCTTCATCTAGACAAGGAAGTTACCTGACCTGTGTTGGCCTGTGCTCTTACGTGGAGGAAGCAGTGACGTCTACAGAGGAGTATAGGATGCATTTACAGAATCACAACCATATAGGAACTAGAGGAGAGGAAGAACCTGATGGAAAACTTTTACCAAGGTACCTCATCTGGCTTGTCAATTTTTTTTAGTTTTGTGTGTGTGTGTGTGTCCATGTGTACTAGAAGATTACTTTATAGATGGAAACTCAAGACTTTCTTCAGTGTAGGAGAATGTCATACTGTTCTCAGGGAATATATCTCAGTCTAGGGGCTCCAAACATCTTCCTAAATAATTCAAAGTAGGAATCAGACTTCCTTCAAGACTGCTCTTTAAAAGCTATTGGAATAAAAACCATTTATATGAGTATTCATTATCTTGTTATTTTTTTTTCTATAAGATTTAACAATTTGAAAAAAAAATGTGAACTTTTACAAATATCTTCTCTAGTTGACCCAAGTCAGACTGTTCCCTGATAAGATTCTACAGTGGGCTCTGGTCTTTGTCCCCAGCCCCAGCTTCAGCCCCTGATTGGTGGGTTCTCTTATATGCAGGCTGCATAGCTTGGAAGAAGGCCCTGAGGCAAAAATGGTAGGACTCCATAAAACGAAGTAACAAACAGGAAATGGATTTTAAAGTGAGAAATGGTTGAGGAGTGAAGTCTACTGCTGCTGTCAGGAAATGAACTGGATAAAATTTAGATAGTATGCCAAGGAGAGAAAGCATGGTGAATTTAGAGGAAATCTCGTCAAAGGATCTTTAAGTCACCAAGGCAATGATGACCAAGATGTTGCATTAGTAGGTACTGAGCATAGGAAGGGAGATATAGTAAGTTGTCTTTAAGTATCAGGGATATTAACTGGAAAGGGTGGTTTATCTAGCCATAGGTAATTATTTGCTTGATAGAAGCAATCTTTTTTGTTTATTCAATAGTAAGTAACTAGCTACATTTTGAGCACCATAATAATATGGTAGGCATGACAGACACAAGGATCCTAGTCTGGTACGAAGAACAAAGAAAAGCAATTCTAGTTTAGTGTGGTAAGTGCCAGGCATTGACGTGTGCGTGGGAGCTTAAGAGAAGAGATGATTCCCATTTTGAAGCTTGAATTTTGAAAGATCAGCTTGGGCATGAGGGGTAAAAGGAGGGAGGTTTCATGAAGAAGGAGAAGCACATGCAAAACAAACAAACAAACAAAAACCTAAGGAAGTTGAGGAAATACTAGCTTTTCCACAAATTACAGGCTTTTCATAATGGCCCAAGCATACGATGTACTGGAAGCTGATTATAGGAATGAATTTGGAGAGATAGGCAGGCTGGTAGCAGTGTCCTAAATGTGATGGGGAGAACCTTAAACTTTCAAGACAGTCGTGATCCTTAGCATCTACAGTCCCATTCCTCAGGGGGCTGGGGCAGGAGGGGTGCAGGGACTTCGAGGACAGCTCGGCTTACTTCATCAATTCTAAGACAGATTGAGTTACAGAGTGAGGCACTGTCACCAAACAAAGGAAGGCACAATCATCATCAATACTATAACAACAACCTGGGCTAGTGCGGCAGTAGAGAGACAGACTCGAGGGGAAACTTTTAAAGATTGGTATTCTGTAAGATTCTGCTCTCCACTGATGGTGTACTTACAAAGGTCATTTCTCTTGTTGGTTATTGATACCAACTGAAACATCTGAACCAAATAAAATATCTTAGAATGTTAAAGATTAAATATATATGTGTGTGTGTGTGTGTGTGTGTATGTGTGTGTGTGTGTGTGTGTGTGTGTGTGTGTGTGTGTATGTATGTATGTGTATGTATAGATTCTTGCTGATAATCCTAGGTGATGTGTGGGGAAGAATAAAAGGGGGAGATGAGATAGGAGAGTAAAAGAGCTAAAATAATATATTTAAATATATGAGAGGAATACAAATGCATAAGGGAGGCTAAAATGAAGAACTTAGAGGTTAAAATAAAAGAATAGAAAATAGAGAACTCCCCTTTAGGACAAATTCTTGAGCAATGCATAACACATGCACACACACACACATGTACACATGATGAAAATTTTATACATATAAGATTTTCCATTATATATGCATAGTATTCCTATAACACTGAAACTAACTTAACTCTAAAGATATAGGTAAAAATATATTTTGCGTTTGACAGTAAATATCTACTGTCGATAAAATTGTCACATTCAATCAACTGCCATTAATGACAATTAGAAAGTATTGATCTCGGAAGGATCTCGGAAGGAACCCAATGGTAAAACCATTCCAAAAAGAAACAAAGCTTTCATAGCAGAAACACAAAGCACAACCCTGTCAGCGGCAAATAAAAATAGTGGAGCCCCGAAAATGGCCTGTGCAGTCAGATGAAATGATAGGAAACTTCAAGCTCTCTGTCTGGGCAAGTTCTTGGTCAATATTCAAGAGGTCATTTCCAGAGGTTTTCTGTTACGTCCTTGCTGCAAAAGTGTCATCTTTTGAATAGCAGGTGCTCTCTTGCAACCCTGGCTCCTTCTTCCTGTTGCTTCATCCCAGCCTCATTTCTGAAAAGATCTTGAGTCTCCTTCTCATGCTATGCATTTAAGGGATAGATGATGGTATGAATTCTAGGCATCTATCTAGGTCACTATTGAGGGACATAGTAGTTTTGATTAGCAAGCAGTCACTCCTTTGATGGGTCTCAAATAATAAAACATGTAGGAACTTCCTCCATTGATATGTTTCTTTCCTTCCAAAACAGCTCAATGCGTATGTTACCATCGAATGACTTTCTATTGTGCAAACCTTTCTCTGTCTATTTGCTTCCTCCCTCCAAGAGGGATGTGTAGCAATTGCCCAGTTCACATTATTGTGGTGATGATGGTGACTCAGGACATTGAAAGACATGTGACTTTCAGAGTTTTCCCCTATGTCGTTTTCCACTACAGTTCATGGAGTGCACGTGCTCATTGCAGGCATCCCGTGTAATAATTTGTAAAGTTTTCCATGACTGCAGAGATGCCTAGACTTTTAATACTCTATGTGGACAAAAGTCCATTTTCCCCTCTTGTTGTTTCCTTGTTTGGCTGCCAAGATTTCTGATAGCAACCTAATGAGCAAAGAGTAAACTATTATCGCTTTAATTGGTCTCCACTGGCTAATTCTTAGGAGGCTTTTAGAAATGCATTTATTATATAATTAAGAGATTTGTGATTCCTTTTAAGTCATCGGCCATAAAAGGCCTGGTTTAATATAATAATTACAGTCACTTCTCCTGTTGCTCTGGGTCAGCAGTTGAGTCTCACCCTTGGAGATTGCTTTTTCAAAGTCAAGTTGTCCCTGTTCCGGCACTCCCCGTGATCTGCTTCCTTCACAACCCAACTTCCGGTGCGTTTCTCATTTGTAAAAACCATAACCTCAACAAGTTCGGAAAGATTAAAATCACCGGTCTGTTTGTGCCCATTTCTCCCTTACTACTCTGATCCTCACATCTATGGCTTTGGAGATGCTCCACTTTAACACTCAAAACTGTAGCTTGGTAACTTAGGCCATTGTCAAGCATATTCTAGGGAAATGTTCTGAGTTTAAAATATGGAGCTGACAAATAGAACATTTTTAGAAGTCAAGAAAGTTTTCTTCTATTGCGTTTGTTGCATAGCTATGTGTCTAAGCTTTTATTCCGACCTCTCTTGCCCTTGATTTCTGACTACTTTTTGTTTTGTTTTGTTTCTTGAGGATGTCTAGATTCTTCCTTGTGCTTGTGTAAGCTATTCTACCTCGCTTGTCAACAGGCACGCCTACAATTTGGAATCTTGGATTGCCTGGTCTTAACTTTATCTCTCTACTCTGACAACACAGAACTTGAGCATGGTAAATACAGTTGACATTGTTATTTGATAGGGAATTAGCTAATGAAAGATTTAAAGTAGTAGTGTAGGGACTAGGCTTGGTGGCTCATACTTCTCATCCCAGTATGAGATGGAGGCAGGAGGATCACTATGAGTTAGAGGCTAGTCTGGGCTACCATTGAGACACCCTGTCTCAATGAAACTATCTCAAACAATCTGATTACACACTGTTGGTGGTAAAATATTCATGCTAATAACACTGGTAACATTGTGAAGGCTAGAAATGCCAGTATCTTAATGCTGCCATGGCCCCTCACCTGTGATACTTAGAACTTGGAATTAGATATTCGTTTGTTTTCCTTTCTAATGTTGTATTGAATATAATTCTGATTTCAATTTTTAGTAAAATGAATGTGACTTACAAAGCCATTTCTATAACCAATGAAAAATTGTGTTGACAGTTCCCTATTATTAATTTACTAGTGGTAACCTTGCTTTTGTTTAAAGAATTTGTTCCATTGTTCATACTAGCTTGGATAACAACTAAACTGGTCGGGAGACAGATAAATCTGAGTTACTGTAGCACTTTCTCTTCCTTTCAATATAAATATTTAATTGTGTCATGAGAAAGTCTCATGAAAAATTGTGATGCATGGTGGGATTGATTCTTCCTATAAGTAGGGCACTAGTTACAGATCTGGAAAAAGAACTAACACTTTCTAAGTCTTTCTGAGTGATGATGACTTTATTCTAGGCACTTGAAATTATTCTCTTTAATCCTCATTGTACCTTACAAAGTAGATATTATCGCCCTTAATTTACAGATGAGTAATTAAGGTTAAATAGGATGTCCACAGTTGCAGTTAGTATTAGGAAGAACCAGGATTACGACACAGGGCTGATTCTAAAGTTTGTTTCCTTTTTCTTTGTTTCTTAAAATAGGTTCTTCCTGCTCATTCTGAGGGTGGAAAGCAGCTTTGCAATAAATTATGCTTACCAGAGCCCACTGCTTTGGTGGAAAAGGGCAGGGGTTCTGGAGTTGAAATTCCTGGACACCTATCTTGGTCCTATAACTCATTAATTATGGTAGTGCGTATTACTGTTTCATAATCTGTAAAATGGGTGGGATTATAACAGTCTCCATGCAATAGTATGGTTTATAAGGACACAGAAAATACGTACAACGTAGTCAATGAAGTGGTCAAGAGTAGTTTTTATACACATTTTCCCTATAAATGTCAGTATTCGAGACTGGGCTTTCGTAAGGCCGTGGGTTTGATCCCTGAAACTGGAAAAGAAGTTGGCTCTTTGTGTGCATAAGCTATAAATGTTCATGTTGGCTACTTGTGTCTGGCTCATTTGGCAGTCACTGTTCTATTTTAGATCCATACCCAATTTTACATGTTCATTTTTTTCTTTGATGCATGCAGAAGATTAAAAACTGCCAATAAATTCTCCACAATTCCTCCCTTTGAGAATGTTTCTCTCTTGAAAACAGACTAGACTTAGTAATCTGCTTAATAAACAGGCCAAGAAGACAGAGCGAGACTTTTCAGGCTGAGTGTGTTAGTACAGCTACCACGTATCTCTTTATGCTCACTAAGGGAACTCTCAGTCTCCAATAAACAAAAGCACAGAGACCGCTACACTGGAGAAAATCGAGGTGTCCCTAGCCATCAGACCCAGATACGCCTGCTCTTCCTCTTACCCTTGTCAAGTAAAGCTGTCTTGAGTCTTCCAGACAAGGTCATCTGACCCCTCATTATTACTGGGTGCCTTTAGTGAAAAGAAGATTCCTCCTCACTTTGCCCTGCCACAGTTGTTGACCCCACAGACGCATGAAATCTAACAAAATGCTCGTCATTTTAAGCTATTATGTGGTGGACTAGTTTATTACATAACAATGAATAACCAAAAATGAGTTATTGTTTTTTTTTTTAGTTTTATTTCTTTACTTTTGTTTATTAAAAATTAACTATTGTGTCAACAACTGTTCTCGAATGGGGGTGGATTTTATCTATGAGTGACCTAAGTAAGGTTATTGCTGTCATTATGGTCGCTGTAGAGTCATGGTTCTCAGGGAATGAAACCAGTAGCTTAGAATATAAGGCACATCCAAAGGGAGATTCAAGGTAGGAAATAAGTCATGTAGCATTGGAAACCCAGAAGTCTTAGAATCTGTTGTCTTTAGTCAACAGAAGTGAGAAACTTGTGGTAATAAGCCTGAGGCTGAAGGCCTTGAGAACCCGTGGGAGGGCTGTTGTCCACGTTTCAAAACTTAGGAACCAGGAACTCTAGAGAATCAAGGGTAGGAGAAACTGTATGTCTCAGCTCTGGTTTGTTTTTTTTTTTTTTGGTTGCAATTTTTCCCTTTCGCAGCTTTTTTATTCGGATGATTAAGATACTGAAGGAATCTTAACCATCTTAGAAAGGGTAACCCCGTGTTGCTCAATCTACCAGTTTAACTCTCTCTGAGCACCCTCAGACACACCTAGACAGAAAGCTTTCTCACCTAGCAGAGTATATTTAATTTAGTTAAGTTGAAAACTTAACTACATTAAAATTAACCCTTTCAATCCCATTCTACAGAAGTTACAGACAATAAAAATAGACAAATCCAAGTGTTAACTTCCAAAATTCACAAATATTACGCAGCAAATAACCAGTGTAAAGAGATATCGGCCAGGGTAGACCTGTGATGCCAGTGGAAAATTGAAGGGAATTTTAAAACTACTCAGCTACTCATTCATTCCTCGTTAATCCTTTGACCTCTTAATCAAACAACTGTTTAGTAACTGCTCTGTGCTTAATATTGCCTAAGATAATCCTACTGCATCCTGAGGTAACCATTATATCACAATAGCACTCTAGGAATATGCCGTCAGAGAGGTACACACCTAGAGCTGTCTGGCACAATAAAATGGAATTTAGCTCAGTCATGAGGATACCAGAACTTCCCATTTCACTTAAAATATGTGTTCTCTGAGGATTTCATGTGTGCATCCAACCAAATATGGCTATATACAGTCCCCACCGCCCGGTTATTCACAGATTCTCCATACCACATCCCCTTCCAAGTTTGTGTCTTCTTCTTCATTTTAAATAAACCTACAGTGTTCAACTAATGCTGCACATATGCATGGAATTATCCACTGGGGTCTGGGAAAATGACCAGTGGCCACACCCACAAAGAAGAATGATGCTCCGTCCCTCAGCCGCTGTCTCTTGGGGTGGGGTCTTGTGAGCATCTTCCTGTTCCTGCTGGACTGTTGGGTGTCTTGATCCCGTACAGATTGTATGCAGGTAACCACAGCTGCCATGAATTCAAGAGCATGGTAGCCATGTCACCTTCAGATGGCAAAATGCCACAGCACTCTGCCCTGTCCTTGGGTTCTTAAAGTCTTCCTGCCTCTTCTTTCTGGATATTTTCCAGGCCTTAGAGATTAATATAGATGATTCAGCCACACTAAGCGCTCACAATTACTTACTTTTGGCACCTTGACCAGATAAGAGTCTCTATATAAACTGCTACCCACTCCAAAAGGAAGCTTCTCTGACCAAAATGGAGAGAAACATAAATCGATGGGTATAAACAAATATTCAGAAGGCAGTATGATAACATGCCTATGTAGCAAAATAACAATATAGGCTCTACCCTCAGACCTATGAGCTCACCAGCTAAAGACTTTTAGCCAGCTTTACAGTGCCAGGCACCAGGTGTGTTCTGTAAAATAGACCTCAGATCCTACCAGAGAGCAGTTGGTTACCCCCGTAACAGCTATGCCGCCATTGCAGCAGTGGGCACATTTTGTCTGGTAGGTTGGTGATGTAACACACAGAGTCCACCTCGAGGTAAGACCATCACCGTCTTCACCCTCAGCAACCCGTGTAGCACCTTCTGGCAGTATGAAAGCTAGTCATCAGGGAAGAGTTTTTCTGTTGCTTTTTTCTGAGCTTCGATTTTAAAACTGTATTTATTCTGCTATTGATACTGCTATTGTTTAACATACAGCATTTAATTAAGATGGCAACAAGGTCCAGTTTTTAAGGTTTATGAGAAAATCTTCCCCTTGCTATTTCTCTTTCTGAGTCGCCATATTCTTATGTAATATATGGCCATCAATTCCTCCATCTAACAGATTTATTCCTAAACTTTCTGTTTTCTCAATTGAGTTTATCCTAAAACAGTAAACATTTGCATTGCCACTATCTTTTAACAAGGTAGTAAAAGTGGGTTTTTTTTTTCACAGTAGCAACACAGTCACCCTAAGAGCAGGACCTCTATCTGTCTGTCTGTCTTTCATATATATTGATGTCTGCCTGTCATGTGTATGCATATCTGCATGAGAACTATCAGATCTCCTGGAACTGGAGTTACAGACAGTGTGGGCTACCATGTGGGTGCTGAGAGTTGAACCAGGTCTTCTGGAAGAGCAGACAGTGCCCTTAACCATTGAGCCATCCATTACTCCAGCCCCAAGATCAGGACTTCCCAAGGTGGTTTCTGGAAGAAACATTCATGTGAAAGTTTAAATGATACACTTTCTTTGAAGAAACAACTGCATCACTTTATAACCGTACCTTGCCTGGTGGACATTCATTCAGGAGAGATTTGTTTCATCAGGGGTAGTGTTCTCAATGGTACTGTCATTCCTTCAAAGTTTCCCCAAACCCCCAAATTCTCTTTGTTCTCAGTTTAGCTAGTTGTTACTCCCCCTGCTCCCGCCTTTCCCCAGCTGTTCCCTTCTTCCTGGATTCCTCCTTAAGGAATAACATCATCACCAGTCTCATCTCTGATGTCAAAAACATGGAAATCGAGCTAGATACCCTGTCCATTCCCCAAGTCTCACAATCTTGTCTCAAATCTTACTGATTCTACCTCCCAAATAGATATTGAATTTCTCGTCAGGCACACCTACACTCCGGTTGCCTTGATTCAGGATTTTATGTCTTCCTAGCAAAAAGCACTGTCATCTCTTCTGCCTTATATGCTCTTACCTACCTGGACACATTTCTTAAAATGTACTTGAAGGATTTTTCCTTCTGTAACGCAGGCATCGTGTTCACAGCAAATAGTATTGATCATACCATACTTTTCATTTATATTGAGATCTTTTAAACCCACTCCCGTTAGATAGTGTAGTGCACGGCATTTTGCAATTCACTTATTCATTCAATAAGCTTATATTAAATATGGGGCAGATAGTCTGCTTTAGTGCCTTATGAAAACAGACACGGTTTCTGACCTTGTGGGACATATAATATAGCCATGTAGTAGGATAATAAAAGGAATAATTATAGTAAAGTCCAATGGGCATAATGATAGGTGATGACAGGAGCCCATGGAAGTATGAAATGTAATTATACAGAGGTGGAAAAGGTTTCCTTGAGGCAGTAACATTTAATGTGAGACTCAGAAGATGAATTAGAGTCATTCAAATTTGGAGATGAGAAGGTGGGACAAGGAGGGAACAGATTCCTTTCTGAAGAAATAGCTTATGAAAAATCCCAGATGTCATAGGGAAGGTGTTGAAGGGCTTGAAAAATACTGAAAAAAACCCCCCAGCAAACATGTATTGAGTGAGTAAGTCTGGGAATGTGAGTCTATCTGCAATTTTTGAATTGAAAAATAAACTTTCCAAATCAGTTTGTGATATTTGTTAAGCATGTAAATGTAAGCAACTTCATCTCCCTTATACTTGACAGTTCCAGCTAATAGACAATAATGCCAGTTGGTGCTCTAATGTAACTGTCATTACTCACTGCCTGTGCACATATGCACCCTACATTGCTCTCTCTCTCTCTCTCTATATATATATATATATATATATATATGTGTGTGTGTGTGTGTGTATGTATGTATATATATGTATATATACATATATACACACATATATATACACACAGAGCAATATATATATGTATATATGTGTGTGTATTATTCATACATATTATATAATATATAATAATATATAGTTCAACATGCTTTGTGCTAAGCAATGAATTTTATTGTTCTAAAGTCATGATATCCAATGTGGCAAATCACAAATCACATGTGGTCATTGAACATATGACCTAAGGCAAGTCCAGACCGAAGTGATTTAAGTATAAAATGTATGCTAGATTATGCAAACAAAGTATGAAAAGCAAAATACCACATTAATAATTTTATATAGATTGCATGTTGAAATAATTATGTTTTGATATATGATTAAATATGTTAATATAATTAACTTCTTTCTTCTACTTTAAAATTATATATATGTGATGTGAATAAAATATAATTGGAAAGCACTGGCCTGGACTATTCAAAACAATTCTGTTTTTCTCTTTCTTTCTCAACTTTCCCTAAAGTTAAGGATGATATGGCACTCTGTTCTGTTTAACAGTGCCCCAGCAGATATCTGCTGGGGGATTACTAGCAAAAGTTTTTGTAAAAGTAACTTTTATTTCCTCAGATAGAGGGATGAGATGAGAGCTGAACCCAAGCTGTGCAACAAATACACATCTTGGACTGAACCCAGAGCATTTCTTTCTGTGTTCTAATCAGGCCTGGAAGCTTCTAGCCTCTGTACAGCCCAATCTTCCAGGCTAACCTGACTGATTCAAACTGGCTTCTCTCAACTTCTGACTGAATTGCTTTGCTCCAAAACTGAACTGAACCAAATTGAACTCCACTGCGTTGCCTAAATTCAACTGACTAGAACGGAACAAATCTGCATGAACTGTGTGAATTCAACTCCATTACACTCACTGAACTGCCCACCTACCCCACAAGTAGCCTCTCTTTCCTGTCTGTCTTCCTGATGTATCCTATCTCTAATTCATTCTGCCAAATCTTTCTCTGATTAGTCACTTCGTCTGCCCCCCAGTTAGATGTCACTTTCGAACGTGGCTCCTTCCTTCTACAAACTAACTTTACCATCCTTGTGAGGGATTAAAGGTGTGTTCTAGGGGGTGTCTGCATTCCAGCCAAATCACATAGACCTAGGAGGTATTTTGATATCATCTCTTGCCAGAGCACCCATGTTTCTAGATTAAATTCCTCTACAAGCTTTATTTTCATAAAATATTTTTAAAATCCCGTTAAGAAGAGTTTATATTGTACTTTCTCATTACTGCTTCCGTTTTTCTACACTGAATCATGAATATGATGGCTTTATCTTCTATAGCCCTTTGTTGCTTCTTTGTTTCTCATTTAATTTTTTAAATTAAAGTATAATGACGTTACTTTTCACCTGTTTCTTCCCTCCAGTCCTTCCCCTGTGCTCCTTCCTTGCACTCAAATTCATGGCCTTTTCAATTGTTGTTATACATATATAAACAGGTATATATATTCCAAAGTATATAGATGCCACCTGCTCAGTCCACGTTACTCGATTGTACATGATTTCAGGGTTTACTACTTGCTGTTGGATAGCCAATAGTTTAAAATCATTTATTCGTGGCTCAATATTCATGAGAGAAAAAAAATTCCAGAGTCATTTTCTTTAAAAACATTGATTCATTGCTACTACATCACAAATGGCATCTCTTTATTTAAAGTAATGTTGTTCCTACTTTCTGCTCCTTGTAGTCAGATGACGTATTATCTGATACACTTATATCCAGAGCTGTCCTCAGAATGAATTGTGGAGAGCCATCACCCCTGCCGTGAGCATTCTCAGTCTGTCATAGTGATCTACATTGTTAAAGTAAATTTAAAAGATTAGTCTTGGGCTGGAGAGATGGCTCAGTGGTTAAGAGCACTGGCTCTTCTTCCAGAGGTCCTGAGTTCGATTCCCAGCAACCACATGGTGGCTCACCATCTGTAATAGGACACTCCTCTGGCATGTCGAGGAGAACCACAGTGTACTCACATACATATAATAAATAAATCTTAAAAAAATTTAGTCTTTGTCAAATGTAAATGTCACTTAGGTCAAATTCATTGATGCAGTTGATGTAGTTTTTCCCTGCACTGGTATTTTATCTTGTTCTTTTCAGTTGTTGAGAGGGATGGGAGTTGTGATTTGACTGTTTCCCCTTTCTTTTGTTTTGTTTGTTTGGCATTTCAGTGCTGAGACTGAAACCCAGGACCTTGCTGAACAGGCAGGTCTGCTGCTCCTGCAGTCTGTGCAGACATAGGGTCACGCTACACAGTACAGTTTGGCCTTGAATTTTCAATCCTCCTGCCTCAGTTTCCTGAGTGTGAGGACTGCAGACATGTACTATAGAATATAGCAGTTTTATGTATTTTTTACATTTTTTAGTAGGTACATAAAAGTTTGAGAATTACCAAAATGCATGATGGGATCTTCCATTGAAACTTCACAAACTTCGGTCACCTCAGTAGCCCCAAACTTCAATCTCTTTTTTTTCTCTATCTAGAAAAAGACTGTATTGGGTCTCTGCTTTCCCATGCTTGGCTAACAATGTACCCTTAGGGACCTTAGCAGTTCCTCTACTCTAGGACCACAACCATCCACTCCCAGTTGTTCACTGCCTTCAAGTACTGCTTTGTTTATTTTATCCGGTTTTGTAGTTGCATATGACTGGAACTTGAGGCCGGTGCTTAGTGTTTCCATCATCCTAGGCTAAAGGCTTAGAGGAATATTTTGTAATAACAGCCTCATTTTCTGTGCTTGACTCTAAATTATCTTTCGAATTGGAATGCCAACAAGCGCCTGCCTGAACTGACCCCCTACTACCTGTTTGATCCCGTCTCTCTCCCCTTGCTGTAGCCACTGTGGCCTGTTCGCTGTAAGTTTTGTTTCCTCCAACTGTAATTCTTTTTCTCACGACATCCTCACTCATCCCACCCATGCCTCAGCTCAGAGGTTCCTCCATAAAGAGGCCTTTCCACATTGCTCCCCAGAATTCCTGCATCCATTATCCTGCCTTCTTATCATGATCTATGTGGGTTCACACTTCTTAGCACTCACTGAACTTTTATATAGTGTAAATGTTATTCTGATCCTGAACACACCCATCTATGTGGGGAGACGTCTCTTCATCTTGTTATTTTCTTTGTTTATAGTACCTGCAATATTTGACAGATAATACCTGCTGAACGACAAACAATGACAAAACCCCAAATACTTGATATCTAAAAATATAAAAGGCTCTTAGGAATCACCTTCATGAGTCACTTTCAAAATGTGTGATGTAAAACTTATTTTTTTTTCTTGTGATAATAGCCATTTGTTTCTTAAAGAACAAAGGTATGGGACTCATCATTTAGTAAGATGGGAAACATTGGCTTCAGAACCACTTAATTAATGTGTTTTCTGAAATGTTATCTTTTTTTGTGTATGTTGTGTGTTTGTATTTCATTTTCTATGAAATCTTGCTTGTGACTCCTATTGCCATCTTCTAAGGCAGATCTTTCATTAGAACAATATGGTAAATTCTAGATTAGTTTGTTCAATGTGAAAGAAGGTTCCTGTCTTGTGCAAGAGTTAAGTACTATTAACCACACAGTTACATCTTACATCTAAGTGTCTGTTTCTTTGATTGTAAGTATTTCATTGGATTCAGATTTTTATGTCAGTCTTTGTGGTTGTCTTTAGCCTTTCCCCTCTTGGTCCTAATGAACCCATTTTTTGACTTCTGTTACATCAACAAATAAATCTACCCCAAATAAGAGTAAGTAGGTTCTTATTGAGGATCTTTTTTTAATTTGCTTTATTTACATTTCAAATATTATCTCCTTTCCGAGTTACCCCTCCCAAAAACCCCCTATTCCATCCCTACTTCCTCTGCTCTCCCCCCTCCCCCAATTTCCTGACTTGCATCACCCTATTCTGGGGAATCAAGCCTTCACAGCACCCATGGTCTCTCCTCTCATTGATGTCTGAAATGGTTATCTTCTGCTACATGTGTAGCTGGAGCCATGGGTCCCTCCCTGTGTACTCTTTGGTTGGTGGTTTAGTCCCTGGGAGCTCTGGGTGTACTGGTTGGTACATATTGTTGTTCCTTCTGCAGAGCTGCAAACCTCTTCAACTCCTTGGGTCCTTTCTCTAGCTGCTCCAATGGGGACCCTGTGCTCAGTATATTGGTTGACTGTGAGCCATGGGTATTTTGATCCACTTTCCAATTTTCTAATTAAAGTACTTTTTTCCACGGGTATGAATGTTGAGACACTTACAAGTTATTTTCTCGGATTGCTTCTAGGATCTTGGTTCTGCTCTAATCAGTGGAGTTGAGTGGACTCAGGCTCTGCTACTGGAGAGAATACAAAGAAGGGTAAATAAAAAGGGATACAGAGAGAGCCGGTCAGCATCAGCAAAGTTTGTTCCATCTCAAAGAGAAATGTACTTCCATCTCAAAGAGAAATGGTCGCTAGTGAAAATAAAACATTGTGGACAGATTACTGATTATATTGGAACAGAATGAGTTCTTGTAAAGAAATACAAGCCACTGAAAGCTCAGAAAGCCTGCTCCTTAAAATACATTTTAAAAAACTCAAAAGTACTAAAAGCATTTGGCTTGTAACATCTGATGATTTTTCTTTATGATATACGTAATGAGTCTTGATTCTGCCTTAAGTGTTTACAAGACTGAGCAAGATACTTAGGCTTTAGGCTATTGTTTCTCCATTTGAGGCATGAGGAGACTTACTAAATAATCTCTAAATCTGGGACCTAGATGGGGTTAATTATAACAGTGGTCTGGACTAGGGGGTTGCAGTTCCTGTGTACTTTGTTGCTGTTTCTCAATTTGTCCTTTGTATCTTAAAACAAACACAGAAAGCACAGTCCTGTTTTCTTATCTGTGTTGGATCTGTTCTAAGACAAGTAGTGGATGTCCCAGCCATGGCTAGTAATGAATCACACACACATGCACACGCACACACACATGCACACGTGCACACACACACACACACACACACACACACACACATGCAGAGAGAGAGAGAGAGAGAGAGAGAGAGAGAGAGAGAGAGAATTTCCTATATATTTGTAGCCCTGATAAAACTTTAACTTATAAATTAAGCACAGTAAAACATACAAAAAACATACAAACAACAACAACAACAACAAAAACCCAGTGACTTACAGAGAAAGGAAAAATACCAAAAGTCAGACACAACAATAGTGTGACTATGTGACTATTTTTCTGATAACTGAGAATGCTAAGTTACTAAGAGGCAGATAGCATATACTGTGTGGATTCATTGGCCCAGAAGATTATTTGTGTTCTGGGAATGATGGCTAGGGATAGTGTAAAATCATACTGTGTTAATCAGAATGGCAAGGACTTTAAAACTTATGAATTGCTCATTTCTGGGAGTTTCTATTTATTTTCATATTACAGTAGCCAGTGGGTAACCATAACTGCAGAAAGCAGAATAGTCAATAACAGGACAAAACTATATTTAAGAACTTGGGGACAGAAGTATTTAAATCACATTTTATTAAATAAAAGTGGGCTGTGATTGGCCAGGTCCAAACCTAGGCCATCATTATTTTGTACCTTCCTTGTACATTTAGACCTAAGGTTATCTCACATGTCAAAGCGATTGCTTTTACAGGCATGATGACTCCTCCACAGTACCCATAGTCAATGTCAGAGTAACTGGAAAAGCTTCTATAATAGGGATTTTGTTGTAAATAAAGGATTATTATTGTAAATAGTAGCATTTACAATAGGGATCCTATATATTTTGTTACTAGTCTTTGTATTTCTTAGTCAAGAGTTCATGCCCCAATCATACAGTAGGAAACAATTCAAACCTTGCAGAAAGCTTTAATGCTAATGTTAAATTCGCTTCACTCACATCTTGTGCTTTTGTGGATATGTCAGAGAGGTATATCCTTGCTTTTGTCTGCAAGGAACAAAATCAGACTAGTCATGACTCAGCCACGTTATTGTTTCTTCAGAAACCTGGTAACAGGTAGAAGTGTAGTGAGTCAGTACAGATCGGATCCTGGATCTTTTTATTTCGCCTTCCATTCCTTCAGTGTGTTGGTTTTTGTCTTCCAACATAAGCTCTCATAGGACAAGATGACTGCCACCACTTCAGGCTGGATGTCCTTGAACAAGTATCCAAAGCAGAAGGGAGAGAGAGAGGATAAAACAACTTCCTCTTATATCCCCATTTCTTTTATCATCAAACGAAATCTTTATCAGAAACCTTCTAGCAGAATTTCCCTTCTTGCTCTGTAGAACTAGGTCACCTACCTCTGCTTAGATCAGTCACTTGCAAAAGGAAATGAAGTTTCTGGGATGGCCTTAGACCAAATGTTGACAAACTGTGGATAGTGGAAAAACCCAGCTGGGGCCTGTTTTGGAAATAAAGTTTTATTGGGACACAGCCATACATGTCCATGTTTATATCATTTATGACTGTTTTTGTACTAGAACAGGAAAGTTGGTCAGTTGTGACAGAAACCATCTGCCTTGCAAAGTGTAACATATTTACTACCTGGCTCTGCACAGAAAGTTTTCCCTTCTCTGACTGTCTCTCATCCTATGACACTTACCACAAAACCAAGAATCTTTAAACAAAAAGGAATAAGAATGACTTCAGATGACAGACAGCACTGAGATCCCCATATACTTACATGATCACTTCTATGTTAAGTTAGTGAAAATGTCTACCATTGGCCCACAGATGTACTCTTGGAAAAATGTTTTCTACTGTCAGTTTAGAGCCTTCCCCTTGTCTTTCCACCAATCTACCCAAATCTTGGCAACTTCTCATCTATATTTTTCTTCTCTCTCAACACATCTTTTGGACTATAAGAACTTAAGAATTCTTCAGACTCGAAGGAATCTGAAGGGGAATTCTGAGGGAATATAACATAGGATTCACTAATTGAGTAAAACTACACGTGTGTGTGTGTGTGTGTGTGTGTGTGTATGCACATGTGAGTGTGTATGTGTGTGCACATGTGTGTGTGCATACATGTGTGTGTTCATGAATGTTTATATATGCATGAACCTTCATGTATGGGTGGGTGCATGTATGCGGAAGGAAAAGTCAACCAAGGTATCATTCTTCAGACACCATCTATCTAGTTTTTGGAGACAGGCTATGTCTGTCTTGGTATCACTGACCTGGGACTTGCCAGATAGATTAGACTGACTGGTCACCAGGCCCAGGGATCCTCCTGTCTCTGTATCCTCAGCAGTCAGATTACAAATGTACACCACTGTGCCTAGCTCTTTTACATGGGTTCTGGGAAGGCTGAACTAAGATCCTTAGGGTTGAGAAGCAAATATTTTACCGCCTGATCCATCTTGCGAACCCCCATACTTACTTGAGACAAGGTCTCATGTAACCTATCCTCGCTTCAATTCACATTCACCTGAGACTGACATTAACCTACTGATCCGCCTCGCTTTACCTTCTCATTCCTGGGATTACACATGTGTGCTACTGTACCTTGTTGAACATCATTCAAAAATATTCTGTGATGTGTGCTAAGGATGTCTCCTGGCTTCACATTGTTTGTGTGTCTGGTGTCCTTCTCCAATAGGCCACTGGGCCTGTAAGAAAGATGTGACAGGAATTTTATTGTGAGCTTCTTGTGTGTTTGCCTTGTGGCAAGTTAAAGAAGCATATGAGAGTGAACAGGTTTTTAGAATTGGGTTTATTGTTATTATTATTTTTATCACCATACACTCTCCTACTTCTTTGTCCTCTAAAATGCTACAGCTTTTCATCTAGGGGTCACAACAGAGGGCTTTAAAAAATAGAGGAACAAGGGTCCGGGATATGAAGGGGGCCATCTCTTTTTTGTTGAACAGCCATTAGAAGTTAGTTCCAACTTTTCAGATCTAAGGTTATGGAGATGTTTAGCTCACAGTTTGAGAAAAATTCAATTGGAGTGAAATTTTGGAATACAGAAATGTAGGAGTTAGGGCATATGTAGGCCTTCTATGACCCATTTTGTAGCTGACAAATCCAAAGAAGAAATAATTCAACTGAGTTGATCTAATCGTACCTCTCTTTCCTTGGAATTATCCTGTAGCACAAGGAGGTGGGGAATGAAGAGCTTCAAGGGTCTATTTATCAACTGACCAGTGCAAGCCCCTAAACCCTTCCACTTGCTGGCTGGAGCCATTTCTATGATGCTGTAGCAGCTGTTGCACGCCCCTGCTGGGTCTTTACCCAGTTGGCTCTGGGGCCCCCTCCACAGCAGCTGCCACCCCTCTCCTCTTACAGAAGAGAGGAAGGATTTTTTTCCTCACTGCTGCTCGAAACTTGTTTCCGGATCCCAGCGTTAGCCTGCCTCTTGGTTTACACGCACGTCTGCCAGAGATTCTGGAACCTTTCCTACCAGCTGCACGCAAGTAAATTTGACTGACACAATCATATGTCTTCCTAAAAAGTTTGCTTCCTCACTGCTAATAATAGGCTTCCCAGGATGGACTCTAGACACCATGACCTTCTGCTTTAGGTGAGGTAGGAGAGCATCAATTGTGGTCTCCCAAGATTTCCATCTCAATCTTTCCCTCAAGAAAAGCAGCAAACTCACCAGCAGCTTGGTCTCCTAGGAGCCTGGTGTTCTATACTAAATTTTCAAAGTGAGGGAGTATTTTGAGTCATTTCTTCCTTGTTTTCCGGGTCTTCTCCATCACTGGACCTCAACATACTCATACACGCACACACACAGACACACAGACACTTACACACTCACACACACACACAGTCATACACACACAGTCACACACACACACACAGTCACATGCACACAGTCACACACACAGTCACACACATTCACACACACACACACATACACATGCACACAGTCACACACACACAGTCACACACACACATACTCACGCACATATTTGTATGTATATATAATATCAATATATTAAGGATATTAACATGTTATACTAAGCTTTGATTTTTTTTATAACACTAAATCAATAGTTGTATGCATTTCTACCTATTCTCTTCCTATTCAGAGTATCTCAGCCTTAACACATGTTGGCGAACTAGGAACAACGGAGTAAGTGCTACGTGTGGGTTAAGGGGAAGAACAATACTTATAATTCTGATATTGTCATTTATTTATTTTCTGGCATCTTAGCAAAGGTGTGCTATGCTTCAGATGACCTTTCTGTAATAACGGAGACCACACAGGCGCAAGAGGTGTAGCCAATACTTCAAATAACACGAATGCTACAGATGTCTCACACAGTGTGCTTCTGATGGCAACAGGGGGGCATAATTTAGATAAGTCTGGAGGACTTCGACCTAGGATCTGTACTCAAGTTATAAATTTGGAAATATTCCCTGTAGAAATGACATCTGAAGTTCTGCGTGAAGAATTTTATTTATTTAGTCAAAAACCAAAAACAAACAAACAAACAAACAAACATGGTAAGCATCCATGTGGTAGAAACTGTTCTAGGTTCTTGTGAAATGTTGAGGACATGAGAATGAGGAAATCGTTGACGTTGATGGTTTCAGTTCTGCAAGAAGGAAAGCATTCTGGAGAGAGATTTTGCTGATGGTTACACAGCATGAATGTTTGGTACATACCTCTGAATTCCACACAATTCAGATACTAAACACGACTTGGAGCAATGTCCCAGATTGTTCAGATACTGTAGATATGATTCAGATACTGCATTTCATCATTGCGCTGCTAAGACAAGATCTTTCTATGTACCCCAGGCTGTCTTCAAACTCATGATCTTTCCTTAGCTTCATAAGTGTTGGGATTAAAATTGTGTGCTACCATATGGGTTTACTGTAGATCTTTTGTATGCTACAGCATACACATTGGCAGCTAATACTACTAACTATCAGAGAAGGCAGCTATGTCAGAGAAACCAGCTATGGCGGTACAGGATGGTAATCAGTAATTGTAGCAGTGAGGAGGATCAGGAATTCAAGATCATCCGCAGTTACACAGTGAGATAGAGTTTAGCATGGGCAAGTGGTACCCTGTCTTAAAACAAAACAGAAAGACAAAGAAATCATTTTTGAAATATATGAGCTATAACATAACACACAAATACAATCCAATGATGCTTTGCTTATATTTTGCAAGGCAATAAGTACTTTAGATGAAAATAGAAAGGAATAACAGGGATTAGGAATAGGGCGTTGGTTACTATTTTTAAAAGGCTTGCAAGAACATGCATAAGGAAGCCCAGAGATGAAGAGATGATGGTTCTAGCCATCTGAGGGAAGCATTTTGAAGCAGTGAGGGAATTCCTCACATTGAAGCCCTAAAGTGAGAACACGTCTGCATGCTCATGGGACTATAAGGAAATGGGTGTGGTTGGGGCAGCATGCTAAACAGAGACAGGAGTTGAGGTCACAGGGATAAGGGGAAGTCTAGTTTTCTATTTATCACATATATTGTTAAGATCATTTGTAGGACTTTGACTTTTACTCTGAAGAAAATGGGACTCATCACATGGTATGAAATAGAGAAATGGACAATGTGACATGTCTTAAAAGGATAATTATATGTAGAGGGCATATAACTAAGGAAGAGAAGAGAGGAGGCAGGAAGGCCTTCTGGAAGGGTGTTGTATTGATCTTCGGTAAGAGGTGATGATGGCTTGCATTTGAGTAGTGGTAGTAGACACAGCAAGAATAATTAGAAATAATATAATCTCTCTCTATATTTTAAAAGAGCCAACATTTCTTTCTAAATGATCAGAGGTAGCTAATAGAAAAGGGGCATCAAGGATGCAGCCAAAGTCTTGTCTTGGGTGTCAGGGATTTTGGCATGCATGCCATCATGTTGAGAGGCACCTAGTGAACTGCTTTGGGAGTATGGTGACTGAGAGGCAAGCATGGAACATTCTGTGTTAGCTTTGGTATCACAATTTGTTTATGTAAGTTGCACAAGTGAGGGCCGTGGAAAGCATGAGTCAGTGAGCGAGTATCTTCCTGTAGTACTGGGTCGGAGTAGGTGTGTCTTTGAGATGTAGAAGGGAAAAACGATACGGGAGTATCAGTGGCCCTGTTGCTGACTCATGCTTTTTTGTGACTGTCATTTGTTCAAGTTAAGAAAACTGAGCCAGAACTATTGAGCGTTTCTTGTACACCAGATGTTTAGCATACTAGCCCATGCCTGCCTTCCTAGTTAAAGGAGATGTTAAATTGCAATGAGGAGCTAGTGAGTTTCCTAACCTCTGCCCACAGCTAAGACCTCAGGAGGATCTTGTAGTTCTAAAACAGTCCCTAACCATGATATCATTATTCATCTTCAAAACAGTCTTGTAGAGCAGGCCAGTGAGGTTATCCTTTTTGTGTTCTGAGGCCTGGAGGCTTTGTTCAGTGCAGAGGCAACAGGTCAAGCATTCAGGTTCTCTGACTTACAGGCCAAGAACTTCCCAACAGCTCCTTGTCACCCAACTTTTTATTTACAACATTTCAAAACTTAACAAAAGTATAATAGTATACCAAACACGTAAGTACCTTTTATGTATTTTACCCATTGTTATTTTGTCATATTTGATTCACACAGTCACACAGACACACAGACACACACACACACACACACACACATTTATGTTGGCCTATTTGAAAGTAACTTGCAAGTGTTCTGTCATGTCCAAGCATATTTAACCTACATCTTTTAAGAATTATGCTATTATCCTACAAAACAAATCTCATATACAAGATAACTAATAATATTTTAAAAACCTGTTATCTCATATGCTATCTATATTTAAAATGTGGAACTGGCACCTAATATCTTTTTTAGCTATATTTTTTTTCTTTGTAGGCACTGATCTAGATTCCTGTGTGATATTTGAATACAGTACCTTCCATCTCTTTGAATAGAACCATTTTCCATTTTTAAAAAGGATACTGTTTTTGAAAAGTCCAGGTCACTTGTCACAGAATCCTAAATTCTGTTTGATTGCTTCTTCAGAATTAGATTTAGGTTAAAGTCTTTTCAGTGTTTTGGGCAGTAATGGCACACAGGTGGCTGTCAGGTTATGGTCCTGTGTTGGGGGACTGAACACTACATCAAGGGGAGAACTTCAAGATTCTCCATGGTGGGACCGTACTTTCTCGTCTTAGGTTAATGTATTCTGTGGAGTGTTTTTGAGCCTAAAGCATCAGCATCCAGGGAGGATCTTCACTATGGATTGTTACTTCAACAGTGGGTACCAAATTCCCATTATCTCTCCTTGTTTCTGGTGTGCTGGGATCTTACACTCCTGGGACTCTGCAGTGGTAGAAGATTCAGGAAGCAAACTATGGTGTTAGATGCAGGTGATGGAATGGCTCAGCGATGCCAGGGTCCAGCAGCACTAGGCGGGGCGTGTAATTGTGAAGCAAGTGTGCTACTCTTGGTGGCAGAGAGTTTCAATTCTGTAATTTTGGGGTGGAGACAGTTTCCATAACTTAGCTTTTCTTTCTTTCTGTTTTTTTAAAAGTGTTTTTAGGGGAAGAACACAAGAATCAAACCAGTACAACCTCTTCAGCGCCGTTTTCTCTCCTTTGTGCCCCCTTTTCCTCCCCTCTCATTTCCTGATCTTTTCTTTCTTCAAAGTCACTAAATATATATGTTTAGATATTTTCTCCAAGTTCTCTACTCTTTAGTCTACCTCTTCTAATTGGCCAGTTCCTACATTTTGTTTCTAGCAGAATTGTCCTGCTGGCTTTTCTTGATAGAACAAGGACTTGAGGAAGTTGGAGTCAATTTTTCACTTTGATTTTTTTTTTTAGGAAGCAACTTTTAGTTATGACATATACTACCCCAGCTCAGCTCTTCATATCAGAAAGTACATAGTTTTAGAAAAAAAATGCATTTTAAGAACTATCACAATACTTTTCTCCTGTAACTATCAGCTTGCCAGCTGTACTCTTGTTTTTTTTTAAAGCATTATTCTGCCAGCTACACACTTTCTTTTTATAAAGCTGAAAAATAGAAAGCTCTCTCTCTCTCTCTCTTTCTTTCTTTCTTTCTTTCTTTCTTTCTTTCTTTCTTTCTTTCTTTCTTTCTTTCTTTTTTTTCCTGGTAGTGTCTGACTACATTTTTGAACTCTGGTTTCACATAAGCAGTTGTTGTTAAGGAGCAGATACATGTTGTTATGTATGAAAGCCATGCTGCTGGGGTATGGAAATTAGGGAGAGGACCTTTGAGAAGGTTTCTACTTAACTGCAGTCATCTAGTTTCTATGGTAACAATGACAAACAACTGGGCACAGTGGGAACACACTGCAAACCAGAACTGGGGAGGCTGAGGCAAGATAAGTGTGAATTTGAGGTCAACCCGGGATTACATAATAAACTCCAGGCTAGCCTGAGCTACATGGTAAAACCCTATTAAAAAGAAAAAACGCAAACAAACAAACAAACAAACTAAGTAACAACAACTATCAGACAGGCAAACAGACTCTCTCTGTCTCTGTCTCTGTCTCTGTCTGTTTGTCTCTCTTTCTCTCTCATTCTCTCTCTCTCTCTCTCTCAGACACACACCAATAAATGTGAAAAAGAATTAAAATTTACAAAGTAAACCCTGGCAATGAGAGAGAGAGAGAGAGAGAGAGAGAGAGAGAGAGAGAGAGAGAGAGAGAGAGAGAGACTAAGTCAGTATATGTGTGTATGTATGGAGGTCAGAAGATCAAATTCAGCTGGTTGGGTTTAAAGTCAGGCATCTTTGCCTGCTGAGCCATCTCTCTGGCCCCTCACTTTATTATTTAAAGAAATAGTTCCCCCCCCCAGTGCAGCATATTTACAAAATAGTCTCAAAAGAAAAATCCTATAACCTCCAAACAATCTCTCAGCAGTTATGTCTAAATAACTTATAACCCAAAATAATAATAGCAGTGCTATAGAATGGGATAAGTTTTACACTGAAAGGTGTAAGTTTGTTAACTGATAAACTTTCAATTCAGTTCTCTGCACAAGAGTTAGCGAATAAGGCGGTGTGGAAGGGTAGGAGAAGGTCTCCCTCAGTCCAGCCCACAGCATTGCTTGCCTGAGTGTTTCAAGCGTTAGGAAGGAGAAGAGCAGAGGGAGGTGAGCCCTTTCTTGGAGATGCACTTGACCCTGTGTCTGCCTTCTTTTTCCAGGTGAAGGCTACTAATTTGATTCCTATAATCTTTCTGCGGCTTGACCTACAGAGTAGATGAGATTTAGAAGACTAATTTTTTTTTTTATCAAACAAAGATACTTTTATTTTTCTCTTTTTTTGAAGACTAAATTTTTGAAGATGCTTTAAAAACTTATTTAATATTAACCAAGGGTTTTATAATGTTAATTGCCTGTAAACATTATTTTTTTTTCTATGTAATAAGCCAATGCAATGTGAAGCATGTATTTCAACAGCAAAATGCATTGAAACCAGTGACACCTGCCCTAGAGAGGTCACCTTTTTTTTTTATTACAGATCTAGCCTCAAGTTGTAAAAACAGCATAGGACACTAGACATCTGCAAATAGTGTGTGGGTAGGTGTGTCACAGCAGTCCATCTGCCTTCTCATTGGCAGGAGCCTTTTCTCTGGGGCCTTCACAGGGGCCTGTGCACCTTTGGGAGCCTGGGCTGGAGCTGAAGCCTAGGCCTTAGCTGGAGATTTGGCCTCTGCCTTGGTTTGAACCTTGGGGGCTTTGGCTGGCAGAGCCTACGCCCCTTGGCCATGTAGCTTTGAATCCGCTTCCCAAGCTTGGGGTGAGCGACTGAGTTTGCGGCTGGGCCCTTTGGCATCTTGGGCTTGATGGCCTGAGGCTTCACAGGGCCTTGATGGCCCCTGCACTCACGGCCTTTGCATTGTTGGCCTGCATCTTCTTCAGGCCTTTCTTGTTGTGCTTCTTGGCAAAGCGCATGTTCCTCAGGAACTTGGGGTCAACCCCCTTAAGAGATTCCTATCATTGTGACCCAGGTTTCTTGATGCCATTTCTGTGCTATTTGCGGGACTGGTTGTGTGTGGTGTGGTTCTTGGACTTGGCCATGTCTGCACGGTAACCCGCAGCTCCTGCAGCGCCTGGGACCAGAAGAGAAAGAGCAGAAGTCACTCTTGAAATTAAAATTTAGTGACTCTATGCAGGATGTTAAGGCCTACATCAAATAATTTTTAAAGATAGTTTCAACTTTAAAATAATAAAAGTCCAGCTGTTAGTAAGATCTTATTTTCAGCCTTAAATATTACAGCATGCTGTAAATACTTGTATAAGTAAAAAATAAATGTATACTTTACTAATATGAATGTAATATTAAGAGTAAGTAAAATGAATTTTAGCTACATGATATTTTATTTAACGGTAAAAAATAACATTTAGAATAGAAAACTTACTATCTTATTAAACTCAAAGTGTTTAATGGATTTGTGATTCAGATTTTTTGGTTTTAATCTATGAGAATTTACTTATAGTGTTTTGAAATTAAAGCATGAGCTCAGTTCCTGGCATTCAGGAGCCTGAAGCAGACAGACCTTGGGTTTAAGGCTAATGTGGCTACATATTAAGAATCTGCCTCAAGAAAGGTTTTTAGTTTTATTTTAAAGGGCTGGTGATGCAACCCAGTGATAGAACTCTTGCTTAGTGTGTGCAGTGCCTTGTGTTCAATTTCCAACACCTAAAAAAAAAGAAAGAGGCAAAATAAAGAAACAAACGAGCAAAAAACAAGAAGCAAAAAACCCTCTTGAGTCCCCAAACAAAACAAAACAATAACAAACACACAACAAAAATGCCAAAATTTGTTACTGAAGACTTTTTCATGCCTAGATTTTTATTTTTGAAACATGGGTATATTCAGTAAAACTTAAAAAGCATTATTGTCATTTAAAAATAATGAAGTTCTCTTCTTCAATGAAGTTCTCTGCTTCAACACTTGGGTGTCAAGACAGAGTTGGTGTTGAACAGGCTTGGCATAGCAGACAGCAAATAAGACAGGCTCTGAGGATTTTTAAATCTATAGCCAGAGCCTCCTCTAGACCTGTCAGGTCCACACACCACAGAGGGGGATTTCAGTGATGTCTGTCTCTCTCTCTCTCTCTGAATACCCAGTTAGCCAGAGATAGTGGTTCCAATTCTTTTATGAACCCCACCCCTACCCCAAAGGTCACCTGCACCCTAGGCTAGCCATCAACTCAATATGTAGCAGAAGATGACCTTGAACTCTTCCTGATCCTCCTGCCTCCACTTCCAAGGACTGATGACAAAGCTGTACCATAGCACCCATTTTAGTTTTGTTTTCAGATACAAGAAAGTTCTGTAGCTCAGGAACTTGAAGTGCCTGTCCCTTCTCAGCTTCCTTGGGATAGAGATTCATTCTAGACCTCATGAGTATTTTATTTTGTTTTGTTTGTTTGTTTTCTTTTTTGCTGTTATTCTGTCTATTAGTGCTTTTCAAATTGTTCCTTAGGGACTTTTAAAATAAAAATGATTGATAGATAGTAAAAATAATTTCAAGTATGTAATCACAATATATAAAGGAAATATAAAGCCACAAATAGTAGAGAATACTTGAAAATATGTAAAAGTTCTTTCCATTGTTCTTTCAAAATATTAAATTTTAGCTAATCGTATTGTCATAGCTCTCTAATACTAGCATGTGGGAGGCTGAATCAAAGGCTATAGCTCAAGGCTAGCCTAGGTTTCATATAGAGATTGCCTGAAAAGAATGAATGTCTTTTTTCTGGGCTGAACCAAAAGAGAAGAGAAAGTAAGTTTATAATAATAGTCACAAACAGGACTAGTCTGTTTTTACTTCTGTCTTCTTTGTAGGCTGTAAAAATCTTAATATATTCTCTGAAATAGTTCAGAACATCCCTGGGAAGTAGTTTTAAATATGCTGCCAAACTAGTTTTAACAACTTGTGGTATATATACATCCCATTTTCCCTCTTATGCTTATTATGGTGATGACACTAAACATATTCAGACTCTTATACATAAAACCACTGGTGATAATATTGCTGGTATCATTCTCTTTTGGTTGATCAATGATATTGATAAACATGAATAACAGGCTGCAGTATCATTGTATGTACTGTTGCCAAGATAATATACAATGATAATGAGGTTGACCAGGACTCTCAATGATTCATGGAGGCTTAAGGGAATAAAATTGCCTTTCCCATTCCATCAGGAGTGAGCGTGTGTAAAATTGTTAGTGGCTACCACTTTCTGATTAGCCTTTGGCTTCTCTGCCCTTGAGATGAATTCTTTCCCTGTTAGCTTTTACACTCCAAATAAATAATAATCCCCTAGAATTATCCTGTTTTACTGGTTCTTTAGGTCTGTCAAGATCATAGACACTTGCCAAATATATGAAGAAGTATATATCAAGTCTATGAGAAGACAGGCACAACCAGCAGAGAATAGTTACCTAACTCTCTACAGTGAATAAAGTAAGCTTTTGCTGTTGAACTCCAAACTCAGAGCAACCTTTATCAAAACATCAAAGTCCCAACTGATAATTTTGTTGTTATTAGCATTCCTAATGTTTCTACATGACTTTTCATTTCCTGATGACTAGAACATTTATTATTCAATAGCCTATTGGGTAGCTTACAATCCTTTGTTTGGATTATATATTTCTACAATAATTTTTAACAGTTTGAAGAATTTCTAATAATCACATTGTATATGGAACCTCCTAAGTGAATACAATGGGTGACAAATAATTGAAGATTGAGAGATTCAAAAATATTAATATTAATATCAAAAATTGCAAAGACCACTGAGTTGTAAGGAAACCTTGGAATGGCACGGCAGCTGGAGGCTCTTCCATGAAACATCTGGAACCAGTGACTCAGATGCTGTCACATCCACAGGTGATGTTTTGCTTTCTGTATGTCTTAGCAATTTAAAAATATTTCATCTCTTATGTATATTAGTTTTCTTATTAATGCAGCTGGAATTTCTATACATAGCAAAAACATATTTACTAAGTGCTCTTGAGAGTAACATGGCACCATGTTAGTTATCTGGATGAGTTATCTCAATTGTCTTTCTAAAAATCCCCAGAAAGTCTCTCATTAGCCTTGTTTGGGAGACCTTGGAATTGTTATGAGTTGAATTGAGTGTTTCTACATGATAGTGAATTTTCAAATTATATCTGTGAATGTGACCTTCCTTTTTGTATATTATTAACTTGATGATTTTATTCAAATGGGTCCTAATCCACTAGGACTGATGTCCTTGTAAAAATAAGAGATTTGGATACAGAAACAGGAAAGTACATGGAGGAGCATATCACGTTAACATGGAGGCAGAGGGAGCATGATACACCTACTAACAAAGGAATGCCAACTAATACCTGCAAGCTACCAGGAGCTAGGACAGAGGCCAGTAAGATCATCCCTCACATTCCTCAGGAGGACTCATTCTCATCTCAAACTTCTTGTCTCAGGAACTGGAGGCAACACATTTTTGTCATTTACACAGTCCACTGTATGATACTTTGTTATAGTACCCCAGAAAACTAATTTAATAAAAAACTAGTTTAGTAATGGCTTGTGGGTGGAGTATACAGTTCCCTGGGAACTATGTAGGTGGAGGAAGTTGCATCTGAGAAATCAGTCCTGGTAGTGTTTATATCCCTTAGAATTTAGTACCAAATCCTGGTTGTGGTTTCTAGGATTTAAAACTCAATGGGGATCAGTAACTTGCTTGAGAAGTCTTTGTTGCTGTTGTTGAATGAATTCCCTTAGTTAGGGATTAAGTAGATGACAATGATTAAGTAGATGATAAGGTCAGCTACCACCTCTGCCTTTTCTCAGTGTGCTCCTCATCACTCCAAGTTATCGCCATTAGAATTCATCAACACCTAGTTTGCATCACAATGAATGAAGGCTCTCTCTCCCTGCTTGTTTTTCTGATCTGGCAATTATGGTTCCTAAACTTCTAGATAAGGGATTGGGGGTGGGGGGTGGGGGGGACTCAGACAAACTATAACTCTCTCTCTCTCTCCCCCTCTCTCTCCCTCCCTCCCTCTCCCTTCTTCTCCTTCTCTCTCTCTCTCTCTCCCTCTCCCTCTCCCTCCCTCTCTTTCTCTCTCTCTCTCTCCCCTTTCTCTCTCTCTCCCTCCCTCTCTCATCCCCCCCCCGTGTGTAATATTCTACCATTACTCATTTACTAGCCCATGTCTGCTTTCATGTGACATGAGCAGAAATTAGCATCTTGGAAACCTGAATGATTTACTATCTGAACATTTACAAAAAAAAAAAAAAAAAAACCTGTTGACCCCTGATAAAGATAGCCTTGGCTGTGGGAGGAGTTTTGTTTTGTGAACACATTTGTACTGTGGATAGACATTTTTATCTTAGAGTAAAACATAATCCCTACATTGCTGATAATATGAGTCCATACTTGTGAAAAGGTCCACGTGATTTAAAACACTTCATCAAGCTCATTCTTTTTAATTCATAGTTGGTTGTAATTAGTAGCTATTTGGCTCATATAATTTTTTTCTATTGAAAATTGTGAGTTATGGAATTGATAAGTGGAAGAGTTGGCCAAAGCTATTATATGTTCAAAGGTTTTGACCCAGTGTTTTCTGAAGCCAGGAAGATATTTGTGTTCATCTTCAATGGCTTGTTTTGTTTACAGAAAATCACATAGGGTCAAGGCTATCAAGCTCAGTATGTTCTTGCTGATTAATTGATTAGGTGATTGATTCAAAAGAACATAAATATTAGACCTGTTTCTATTGGTGAAATAAAATTTCAAGATAATGAGGTATGAGACTGGGGTCCACCTCTTGTATATTTTCTTAAGAATAGCAACTGTATAAGGTTATGAACAATAAATAGAATAACTTGTTTAAATGTGTTGCGTATATTGTTTATAGTTATGATATAATATATGACAGTTAATTTCTGTTAATATCATTTCTTTAGCTTCATAACAATTTTTCTGATACATTTTAGATATAAGGAAAGCCATTCATTTACCCACTCATTCAGTTAAAGTTTACAGCTAGCAGAAGACTTAAATATATATAGATTTATTGCAAAAATTATATGAAATCTAAAGAGTCCTAAGGTCTGAAGTTGCCAACTTCTTTTTGAGAATATAATTATGGCATGTCTCTCTTCCTTTTCCTTGTTCCTCCCCCACACTCTTCTTTGCTCTCTTTCACATTCATGGCCCCTACACACACACACACACACACACACACTCCTAAATATAAGCTGATCAGTTTGTATAATGTTTCTTGAATGTAACCAGTCAATGTGTGCTTCCCAGGAAGACCATTTCTCCCTCTCTACCGTTCCTTGGTTGCCCATAGTTCTTGGTATAGGCTTGAGGCATTGTAGGCTTTTCTTTATTCACTTTGGTGTATCTATTGGTGTCATCATTGTTCAGCTCATGCTTGGGGAGTTATACTGGGGAGCCTTTATGAGTGTGGTTTCTAAGATGCCAATGTTTTAAGAACCAGGAATGCAGTTTCTATTCAAGTGTAGGGACTTGACAATGAGGAGAGCCAATGATCTATTAAACCTTTCATATATTTTTATTTATTCTTCGAGAATTTTATACATGTATAAAATTTTATACATGTATTTTGATTGTAGCCTTCTCCTGATTCATCCCAGATCCACTCATATTGCCCCATCTTCTCCTGTTTTTGTCCATTTTGTCTTTGTAATTCACTGAGGTGAATTTGTGCTGCCCACGTACTCATGGGTGTGGGGCCTGATTAATAGTATAACCAAAGACCTGAGAACAAGGATAAGTGATGATGTTGTTTCCACTCAGAGTTAGAGTTTAAAGGCAGAAGACAATGAGTTCCAGATCAATGGTAGGCAGAGACAATGACTTCTTTACCCTGCTGTATTCTGTTCAGGTTTTCATTGGACGCACCTGCAGTGGAAGATGTACTCTGCTTTAGTCTATCTACTGATTTAAAATGTTGTTGATCTGATACAGAAAGACCCTCCCAGGCTCACGCTGAGTAATGTTTAACCAAACAGTCTATGATTCAGTCAGGTTGACATGTAAGATTAAGTATATTGTTCCATGTCAACCTGACACCCTATGAATCTCCTTAGAGCATATGTATTTTCCAGATAGAGTCAATAGTATGAACTCCAACTACTGACACCATGAAATTTATGCTGTGTAAAAGGAAAAGTTCCCTAACCCTTTTCCTAGAAGGGGAAATACAGTTTTGGAGGTGAAATATACACTTTTTTTTTTTTTGGTTTTTCGAGACAGGGTTTCTCTGCATAGTCCTGGCTGTCCTGGAACCCGCTCTGTAGACCAGGCTGGCCTCAAACTCAGAAATCCGCCTGCCTCTGCCTCCCAAGTGCTAGGATTAAAGGCGTGCGCCACCACCGCCCGGCGAAATATACACTTTTGTTCTTGATGTCTTCTAACTTTTAAACACTACAACACAAAAAAATAACAACACTTAAACACTTGACGTGAAGTCAGTACCTATGATGTTACATAAGTGAGCAACAGAGAAAAGAAAATAAGGCTGCTTGTTAAGTATGTAAATAAACATATGAGCATATGCTTGCATGTACATATGTATTTCAAATATACACAATGCATAAGCACACTCAAAGCCAAATGAGAAGAAAATGTTCATAACAACTCTAGCTTTGCTGTAGCTAGTTACATGGTCATAGCCATTGTTCACACCTACCTGGCCTACTAATCATTCTGTATTTCTTTGGCCTTCAGGAAGCACTTGAGTTGGCCTGGTTCTTTACTTGGTAAAGAGACCTAACCCCCAACTCTTGAAAGGTCTAACGTCAACTGTGTCCACCTTTTGACATCACAACTTGGCATTGTCACCCTCATCGACAAAATTCATGTTTGAGAACCACACAATCAAATGTTTAAAAATGGCAAAACAACCACAAAACAACAACGAAACACAAAGTCCTCATTCTTGTAAGTAAGTTTATAATTTTGCATAGGGCTACATTCATAGCTATCCACAGCCTGTGAGACACAGGACAGATACATCTGAGTCACTCTTGGTCCTTCCCGGTTCTGCCTGGCCTGGTCTGTGTTTTTGTTTTCATTTTTTTTCTTTGGTCTAAGTTACAAAGCATAATAATACTAAGTGATGTCTTGAAGTTACTTATATGACTGTCCTTCTCCTCATTATGGAGAGACAGCCTACTTTCCCCTCGATATCAGAATCAATGACCCCTGACAGGGACATCTTTCTTTTTTGCCTGTGAATTCATAAGCATGGGGAGTCCAAAGTGGCCAGATGGCAGTCTTAACTTCCAGTCCAAAGGGGTCATTGCTGGGTCTTTTAACATCAGATTTTTTTTCTTTTTCCCTCTTGAGTGTAAACCTCTAGGAGAGCAAAGCATAAGACTGTAGGAGCCGGAAGCAACAATGTTGAGGGTAGTTGATGAGGGATAATATAATGGCACCACTCCCATGGCCACACCTTTCTACCTATAGTTCCAAGGCTGCAGGCTGTATAACTGATAGCGCCATTTGTGAGACGCTGACTCAGACCATATATATATATATATATATACACACAACCTTCTGGAAAATTCTTTCCCAATTCTGAAAGGCATGTCAAGGTTTCATCACTGATTGTATCCATACAGCTTCCTTAGGATTGTAGGACATATACTATCTAGAACTATCTTTTTCCTGTCATGTGATAAGAGTTAACTTTCCAAGGGACCGTAAATGCAGACACAGAAAGAAAAAAGCAATGTCATGGAAACCGTGAACATTTGAAACACTTCTTCATGTTACTTACCTGTGCTTTCATTGCTGTTCACACCCGATTTCTGGCTGGTGGGTGAGATAACACTCCTCAGTAATTGATAGGTAGATTAGATTGCCTGGTTACTTGGTGGCCTGTGGTTAGACAGAAGCCTAGCACTATTTCTCAAAAGGAGATCATTATCTGAGGAAGATAAGAGTGCTTTTCTCTAACACCCTAAGAACTTGCACTAATGTTCATCTGCAAAGCCCCATCAAAGGTTTTAAGTAGCCGCTCAGTCATCTATCATCAATACTAAGTATGATAGTTATCTGTTATGGTCACATTGACGCTGCTGCTTCGGAGTGTGTACAGCAGCCTGGACCTATAGTAAACCCTTTTCTTGCTCTGGACTCTAGTTGACACTAACAAGGTTTTGTTTGTTTGTTGTTTGTGTTGGCATATGGGTTGAAAAACACCCTAGAGGAGAAATATGTTACCTCCAAAATTTAAATACACTTAAAAGGTGTTAGGGGTTAGGGTTGGAGGAACCAGATACAACCATTTATTCTTAATCTTAAAATGGGTATTTTGGAGTTAGAGAAATAATCTAGAGGTTAAAAGTAGTCCCAGGGGACCAGGATTCAGTTTCCAGACATCTCATCCAGTTGTTTACAACTGTCTGTACCTCCAACTCCAGGGTATCTGACATCCTCTCCTAGTTTCTGCAGGTACCTGTACACATGTAAAGTATATACATAATCATAAATAAAACAGATCTTTTAAGAAAAGAATAATTAAATAAAAATCGTGGGGGGGGAGGTTTTTGATATAGATATATCTCATACTACTAACGTCCCACAATTTCACTGAAGTAGAAGATTCAAGATGCTTGTGAAACCTACTACAGCCATAGCAATATGTCTAGAGTAGTTATACCTCCTTATTATGAACAACTGTAATAGCTTGTGGAAATGAAAAAACATAACCAAAATGCTTTTGAGCTTGATGTAGCAGCTCCCAGTTGGCAGGAAGACTGCAAGGGCTCATAATTGTCCCTGAGTAAGAAATAACCTTGTGCAATAACTTACGATGTAGTCCTAGAGAACTGCCACACCTCTGAGGTAGGAAAGTAAAGGCATGTTGCTGGCCTTTACTAGCATTTCATATTGTCATTTGAAAGCAAGTCTTGTCATATGTACAATGATTTATCTACCACACACGTTTCCAGATTTATTGTAAAGAATTGTATCATGTAGTTGTGGAGACTTGGAAGCTCTAATATTGGCAGTTAGTAAACTGGGTACCCAAGAAAGCCAACAGTGCTTTAGGCTATTCCTAAGTCCAAAGGCAAGAGAAGATATGTCCCAGTTTGGAATCAGTCAAAGGGAAAAATACTTCCTCGTTCTGCCTTTTTGTTCATTCAAGACTTCAGGAGGTTGGATGAAGTCCAACCATATTGGAAAGGGCAACCATCCATACTACTGATTTAAAGGTTAATATCTGGAAAGATCCTCTCAGACACCCAGAAAAATGTATCAGGGCACTCCTTGACCCACTTAGTTAACCTAATTCACCACATCCCTCATCATGTGGCACACGAAGACACATAGCGATGAGCATGACAGTTGTCCTTGCTGTCCTCATGTGTTCTAGCAGCAATGAAAAAAATGTTTTATAGTTCTATGAGGAAAAGTAAAGCAGAGTCAAAGGACACAGCTAGGAGAGCTAGGTTGGGGTAGGTGACACTCTCAGATAGGATGTTGACATATTAAACAAATGCTTGAGTAAATCAGAGTAGCTTGTCATGTGAATATCTGGGGGAAAGCATCTTAGGCAAAGGAAACATCAATTGCAAAAAGATGAAGAAAATAATTTCCAGTCCCCAACCCCTGCCCCTGAGATCAGCAGGATTAGATAACATTGTCAGTGTTTCTTCCATTGTATTCAACTGTTAGTGTTTGGAACTGTAATAGATAGAGGATTGAGCCTCGAAGGGCTTTGATCCAGGGAGGAAGAAAAGGGTATGCAGGTTGTAGGTACATGTCGATGAGATGAGCGATGCAGACCAGATGAGATTGTTAGTTGACTAGAGATCCTAACTGGTCTAAAGGAGTTCTGAAGTAAGGTTTCTAAGACAAGTGTATTGTAATGGGAGTGGGGTGGGGCTCTGTGCTCAGAATGCCTGAAACATTAACTTTGGAGCTTCTAAGAGACATTGTACAGGACAAGACATTGCCATGACAAAGATAAAATGGTAGATGCCAGAGCCTGGGGTAAGTGAGGAAACTTGGAAACAAAGAGCTCAAAAGCCAAGAAACTGGGATGATGTCTACAGCACTGTTGAAAATATCAAAAATGATGACAAGGGTGGAATTAAACCATCTCATAGGCAAATAATTCCATGTAGTTCTCATTCATTCTTGAATGTGCTACATTTTCTTCCCTGAGATTTCTATATAGATGTCATTGTCTGTGTAAGGCCTCTCGTGACTCCCTTATAAAGATCTGTCTTCCTCTGTGATCCTATGGTACCTTGTAATCACTTCTATCATGACACCAAATGAGAGAAGACTTAGTTCATACGTTTACTTCTTTGTGGAGACAGTGATATCTATACTGGCTAGTTTTATGTCAACTTGATACAAGCTAAAGTCAGCGGAGAAGAGATAACCTCAATTGAGAAAATGTCTCTGTAAGATCAGGCTGTAGACAGGCCTATAAGACATTTTCTTAATTATTAATTGATGGGGAAGGGCCAAGCCCATTGTAGGTGGTACAGTCCCTGGGCTGGTGGTCCTTGGGTTCTATGGGAAAGCAGGCTGAGCAAGCAGTGGTGAGCAAGCCAGTCAGCAGCACCCCTCCATGGCCTCTGCATCAGCTCCTGCCTCCAGATGTCTGTTCTGCTTGAGTTCCTACCTTCATTGTCTTTGATGAACTGTTAAATGGAACTGTGCTTGAAATGAATGCCTCCCCCATTTGCTTTTGGTTATGGTGTTTTATCACAACAGTAGTAACCTCAATTAAGATAGCATCTTTGTATCCATACGATAAACAAGATAAGTAAAGACTTTCTACTAGAATGTAAATAAATTAAGCGCATGATTATGTATTCCCAGCATATACACAATTGACTACAGTCTCAATAAATATTCTTTATATTTATAAACCTGTATTTATAAACCTATATGAGTTCCACTGTTAATTTCTAAAGACTAAAACCCCCAAGATTCATTGACAATGATTATTCTCTGAGGTCGATAGGAGTCAGACTTAGTAGCATAAACAAGTCAGTTAGCATTTGATTACAACAAAACTTGAATCGCATTTGAACTTTTCTACCTATAAATGTTTAAACCACACCTGCTGACTAATAATACAGGGCAAACGGAAAGTTGAACCGAAGTGAACATTTACAGTTAAACTTTAGGAGGGAGTAGGAGAGATTTAGATTCAAAGGTCAGGTCAGTTTGCCTTGGAAATATGCTTGGAATTTGTCACTACTGCTGAAGTGGTGTAGCCTGGAGGTACATGGGTTGTGTGGCCACAGCAACTTCGGGGAACAGTCAAATTAGTGCAACTCTTTTTTTAGCAGGCAGTGCTCTCCTTATCAGGGAGTGCTTTGGAAAAATTTTGCAGGGTGATATCCTCACCAATTCCTTTCAAGGAAAGCCCACCACACTGCATATCCATGGCCCGTTTCAGAACTCTGAGGCAGGGCTATGCCTGAGAATCAGTTGTGGAGTTTTTAGAGCAGGCCAGGCTGCACTTCAGATGCCCTAACTCAATGTGTGTCTTACAAAGCTTCATAGGAGACATGGATCTGCTACCAAGGCAGAGGCCCTCTGGAATAGAACAGCCCTTGGAAGGACTTCGTCAAAGGGTTTTTGATTTTGCTCATCAGTGCTTACTAAGCTGTTTGAAAGTATGTTAAGGTGTTGAGCTCTTTGGAGGAAAGGGTTCTATTATGTTGTGATTCACCCATTAGAAAGAGACACTCTGTTTTCTGTAGTGTTGTACAGGTTAAACATTCATTTATATGGACAATCTTGAACTGCATGACTAAGCTGGGAGATAATGACAGCCCTGTACTGAGGCAAATGCTGAAGAACAATATGTTCCCAAGGAAGAGATGCCAAGCAAGGCATTTGACACTCTCGTATGAAAGAAGTGTTCAGTTTCTAAATAACATGAAGAATTCAGTATAAAACGTCAGATTTAAGGCATTTTACTACCCATTTTAATCTTTTATTTTTAACCTCAGGAAGTGTCTTTTCATGGTCTTGTAGATGATTTTTGGATTCTGTTGACACATAATAGACTAAAAACAAGTTTATGTGACTCTTGAGAACATCTTGTCTGTATCTGTTTTTTTTTAAAAAAACCTATTGTTTTATCTTAAATAATTTCTTAATTTCTATGTTTCTATTTGAACATTGAAGATATTAGTATCTTTTTCTATTGTGTTCATTTTTATTACTTTTACCTTGCTTTCGTTCTCTCTTTCCTTCTGCCTTTCTTTCTTTTCTTTTCTTTTCTTTCTTTCTTTCTTTCTTTCTTTCTTTCTTTCTTTCTTTCTTTCTTTCTTTCTTTCTTTCTTTCTTCCTTTCTTTCTTTCTTTCCTCAAATGTTCAGATCTTCTGGCTTTGCCTATCAAGTATTGGGATTGCAAGTGTGCCCAGAGTCCTCATTTTCTCTCCTGTGAGGACCCTTGGCAGCAGGTCCTTTTCCTGTTTTGTCTATGTTATTTAGAGAGGAGAGCTCCCTTTGGCAGAATGTTACCTTTTCAGCAGACCTAGGTTTGGGTCTTACTTACCCATCCACCCTTACTGGATCCCTACTTCCACCTACAATGTCATATCATTTATTGTTGATGATTACAATAAGGGCTCCCCAGAACAATGGGATGAAAGATTCAAAAGCCTCACATTCCTAATAGTCCTTGGGATTTGTGAGTTTTTCCCTTGCTTTCTGTTCATAAAGGACTTCTTTTTCTTTTTAAATAAATGATTTATTTATTTTTTATTTTATGCATATTGGTGTTTTGCCTGCATATGTGCATATATGTCTATAGGAGGGTGTTGGATCCCCTGAAACTGGATTTATAGACATTCATGAGCTGCAATGTGGATGCTGGGAATTGAACCCAGGTCTTCTGGAAGAGCAGCCAATGCTCTTAACCATGGAGTGATCTCTTCAGCCCTCGTAGAGGAGTCTACAAACTGCAATTCTATTCAGAGAATAGAATTGCTTCCTATCACTGTCAACTGCCAACATTTAATTTCTCCAATTACATACAAGTGTTGTTCCTTAAAGCTAGTAAAATTATTTGAAAAGGATGATAACTGAGCACAGCTCCATCATTCCTCTGCCTTCATTTTAAAAAAAAAACTGCCTTGAGTTAGTAAATAGTATGTTTTTAATAAGAAGGAAGTGACTTTATGAAGAGCGACAGCTTCACTCGTGTGTACTCCCAAATACACACACAGGCACAGTCCTAGAAATGTGTCTTCCTATTTAGTAAATAGCTCCACTCTTGTACCCTTAACTTGGATCCCTGAGAAGACACATCTCTTGCATTTTAACACATACTGGCCTCCACATTCAAAATAGTCTTCCTTCTTTTTTTTAGTTTTTTACCTTTATTCCAATTGTGTGTGGTTTCTCAATGCCCCCCGAACCCACACAGCCAAATATCTTGCCTGGCACAAAGATCTCTATCATTTTATCATCTGCTTTATCTTCTGGGACCTGTTACTGTGCATGGTGAGATATTCTTTCCCCACCCACCCTAGGATGGTTAGTATCCTTCGGGCCCCCAGGCAGATGGATGACTGCTAATCTTATCTACAATAGCCACAGATGGGGCCCAGGCCTTTTCTTACTTGCTTCTATGCATTTTACAAACACCCAAGAGACTAGTTTAAGTTCTAGCTGTTTGGGGAAAGATTTCCTTTCTCGCCAAGAAATGGAATCAAAGGACCTTTCTAGTCTTTTATCCTGAGGGTTATGTTGTCTTTTCTCGTCCTTTAGGCGACTACATGCTATTTATTATCTGTCTCATTTCAAGACTGTACTATATTTCCGGTATATTTCACCACAGCCAAAAATCCGAGACCTTGGGTCCCAGCCCTATAATTTACTAGCTCTAACTGTAGCCAAATTACTTTGAAGTGTTTTTGTTGCTAAGCTCTAAAAATGAGGACGATAATACTGTCCCCATCTACCCTGCCACAGGGATTAGTTATAACAATTAAAATAGCGTTGCTGAAAATTGTCTCAAAAGCCAACGTCTTGGCACATTACTTATAATCCCAGCTCTTAGGAATCCAAGGTAGGAAGACAGTGAGTTCAAGGCCACCCAGCAAGACCCTGTCTCAAAGCAAAGCAAAACAAAAAACAAAAAAGCTAGGCTTTTGGATCTCCTGAGGTGTTAGCACCTTGAGGAAGAGGGCTTACTATCAATTGCATATATTTGAATTAAAGTAATACTAGTTGATATCTTTCATGCACAAGCAACATACACATATTGCAGTCCTGACACTTAATGAGTTTATTTTTGTTGCAGAGATGGAAAGGAATAACTATTAGGTATTATTAAACATTGCGGAAACATTCATAACAACGTGTTTTCCTTCCACTTGCTTTGTGTTGTGAGTAGACATTTGGGTTCCTGGTACTCAGAATGGGACTGCTTATTTGGATTGCAGTTGACAGCCTGGGCTCCTCTCACTTCTTGTGTACCAGCTGTTGGAGGGAAGGTGTAAGGAGATTTGTCTCTACTCTGATGATTCAGTCTTCCCTGACTCTCACCTCTTTTCTTTGCATGACACAGTTCTTTCACAACGAATCATCGACAACTCATAAACTTTATTCTGTGCTTGCACCCAGGCTCTACAGGCGCCAGAGGAAATCCTACTAGAAGTTTTCTGATGGCATCTCAGTCTTTGATCATGCCACAGAGACTTTAATTTTAGACGAGTGATTTGAAAGCAAGGACTTTAAAGTCTCAATAAGAGACACGGAACACAGTTGGAAACTATCACAAAGTCTGCTGTTTGGGCAGAATATCATCCTTTGAGGCATGAAGCAGTGAAGAGTTTGAATGCTAAATAAAGACGATGCAATTCAAATCAAGAAGAATAATGTTTATTTAAAATGCTGTCAAACATGCTGTGAACTTTATTAGGCAGTAGATCTTGAGGAAATAGTGAAAAAAATGTAAGGCCTAGATTTTAGAGAGGTCCCATATGTAACGCCACAGCCACATAATTTTGTCATTTTCACACTTACCATATTTAAGTTTAAATTAAAAAAAATGGAAGCTGGGGAGAGGGCTCTGTGGGTTCATAGATAAGGACCTGAACTTGACCCCAGAATCTACATTTTAAAGAATTCATACAATAAAGAAAGAACTGGGTGTGGTGGTAGAGGCTTGTAATCTTATCACTGGAGAGGCAGGGACAGAAGGACCCCCAGGGACTTGTTGGCCAGACATCCTTGTCCACTCTGTGAGTTCCAGGCCAGTGAAAAAACTGACCTCAGTTCTACGCAAGATGGATGGCCACTGAAGAGTAATACTTGGGACTGACCTTTGGCTTCGACATGCATACCCACCTGCATGTGTACATACAGCAGGTCTGGCGTGGACACACACACACATGCAAAATTGAGTCTGTGTACTCACCTTTCAAGATTCTATTAATGTTCCCAAGTTAGAAGACATTTTCTTTTCACCAAACAAGCCTTCTGGAAGAGCTAGGGGCCAGCAGGACAACAGTGGCATCTAAAATAAGGCAAGCAAAAACAATGATCAAGTCAACGACAAGACAAGAACATGGTGTAAAATACAGTCAGAACAGTCTTTTAAGATTTATTTATTTATGTGAGTACACAATAGCTGTCTTTAGACACACACCTGAAGAGTACATTGGATCCCATTGGTGGTTGTGAACCATCATGTGGGTGCTGGGGATTGAACTCAGGACCTCTGGAAGAACAGTTCTTAACCGCTGAGCCATCTCTCCAGCTCAGTCAGAACAGTCTTTTTGCAACATTTTAAAGCAGAATCTTTGGGTTTCCTTCTTGAGTCCAGCTTTTCTTGGGCCTCAGGGCTCCCTTATAACCTACTCCTGATTCTATAGCGCTCCTCCACATCTAACTGAGGGGCAGAATATCCTGTCGTCCTCATTCCCCTGGACACTCTACTGGATGACCAGTTGAGGTTTGTTAGACTCTAAACAGGGCAGCTGGACTAGTGTGTTGCCCTTCTTCATTCACATTGTATTTTCAGTGTGGGCCTTTACTGCTATTTTTTTTTCCGTTTTTCCCCCTTCCCTTTCTCCCTCTTGCTCCAGTCCTGCTGACTCCGGCCCCTGCTCGCTCTGGGCCTTGCTAGCTCAGGTCCCCGCTCGCTCCCAGCCCCACTCACTCCGGGCCCCCTTTACTGCTAATTTGACATCACTTTCTACACTACACAAAAATAATATTCCCAAATTATATTTGTATACTCTACTTATTTCTGTTATTATTTCTCTAACTTTTTCTCTATTACAATTTATTATCTTTATGTCAATTTTACATTATATACTTACATTAACTGTGTTCTACTCTCATGGAACTAACATACAAAGTGCTAAGTAGGTAATGATTTAGGAAGTGGCAAATCTTATTTATAATAGCCAGAAGCTGGAAAGAACCCAGATGTCCCTCAACGGAGGAATGGATTCAGAAGATGTGGTATATTTACACAATGGAATACTACTCTGCAATTAAAAACAATGAATTCACGAAATTCCTAGGCAAATGGTCAGAACTTGAAAATATCATCCTTAGTGAGGTAACCCAATCACAAAAGAACACACAAGGTATGCAGTCACTGATAAGGGGATATTAACCCAGAATCTCGGAATACCCTAGACACATTTCGCATATCAATAGATTTCTAAGAAGATGGAAGGAGAGACCCCTGGTCCTGGAAAGACTGGATGTAGGGGAACGCCAGGACAGAGGAATGAGAGGGGGTTGAATGGGGGAAAGAGGGAGGGAAGGGGGCTTATGGGACTTTCAGGGAGGGAGGAAACGGGAAAGGGGAAATGATTTTGAATGTAAATAAAAAAAACTTAGAAAATAAAATTAAAAAAAAAGGAAGTGGCAAATCAAAGAGTCTGAAACCAGTTAAGTTCCACAAATCCTGTTATGAACCATTAGGGTGCCCTGCCAAAACATGAGAGCGAGGGTCTGTAGGGCATAATGGGAAATGCCTGTGTTGTAGAATCATGGACACCCATTCAAGACCCATCTCTGCTATTCTCTGACTGTGTGGCTCGGGCATAATGTTTAATTTCTCTGACACTCCCGTTCCTAGATGGAGAATAGGAACAATATAACTCACATTCATTTTTTTTTGGTAACAAAAACAAATTAACACATATAAAGTCCCATCACCCAAGTGTAGAACTTTCTTTCCATGCCTGAATGTTTGGCTGGGTGGCAGAATGGAAGGCATTTTAGTTAAAGGGCATCGCAGAGCTGGACAGCTGCCCTCCTGACCCTATGTGAGGACACTTGCAGTTCAAAGCAGCATCAGACAGATTGGCACACTGTCAACAGTCAGAGTTGAGAGGTGCTTAAAATCACATGGAACCAAGAAGCAAAGGTACTCTTCCCGTCCCACAGAGGCACCACAAGCATGGTGGACAGAGGTCTCTCAGATTTACAGCCTTTTGTGGGAGGCAACTTGTAGAATGAGAAGTCAAGGTCAGTTAAATAGAGGTTCAGGAGTGGGGGCTGTGCCCTGACACCTGACTGTGTATGATATACTCGCTTTCTCTGTAAGTGTAACTTATAAAGACTGTAGAAACCACTGCAAATATTTTTATCTTTTACATGTCAGGTGAAACTGAGTTCTAATCATTATTTCCTCTAGATGTTCCTCAAAATGTGAATGTAGACCTTTGTTCTGTCTTTATGTGGGAGCAATCCTTTTTAACTCTACATATAATAAAATGCATTTGACAGCCCTATTCATTTTTTCGTCTAATTTTGTAAACACCAGGAAACATGTTACATTGAACATTGTCACATATGAGAGATCGTATCAAGAAATTCACATCTGTTTATGATACCACAAAGACTGAACTGGCCCACTGGGAGAAAACAGTTATATTTCCAAGCATTGATTACTGAACTAGAAACACTTAAAACATTTGTCTTCCCGATGCTATTGACCAAAATGAACTTTGTTACGTTGGAAGATTCTTTACAAGGAAGGTATTATTAAGATTAATGTTACTAAATAATTTAAGAGTAGGCAATAAGTGAGATATGTCAGAGATTGTGTAGGCATACATTCATCATAGTAAAGTTAAGCATATGAAAAATAATGGGCGTTAATAGACAGTGGTTGGTGGCTCCTCTCACGTCATGATCAGGAAAACGGAAGTGACATGAAACTGCAGTGGCTGGGACTTAGCTCAATGTCAGAGAAAACTTGCTAATTGTGAATTTCGCTGGTCACCTTTTAAAGAGGTACATAGAAACTTCTAAGAATGGGATCTAAATATTTTCCTTGGGAATGCATAACAGAAGTTGTCCCGGCTAGTTTTATGCCAACTGGACAGAAGCTAGAGTCATCTGAAAGGAGGGAACCGCAATTGAGAAAATGCCTCCATAAGAGGTATACAGCTGTAGGCCATATTCTTAATTGGAGATTGATAGGGGAGGGCCCAGCCCATTGTTGGTGGAGCTATTTATTCCTGGGCTCATGGACCTGGGTTCTATAAGAAAGCAGGCTGAGCAAGCCAGGGGAAGCAAGCTAGTAAGTAGCACCCCTCCAAGGCCTCTGCATCAGCTCCTGCCTCCAGGTGGTTCCTGACCTGTTTGAGTTCCTGTCCTGTCTTCTTCTGGTGATGAACAGCAACGGGGAATTGTAAGCAGAATAAATCCTTTCCTCCACAGCGTGCTTTGGGTCCTGGTGTTTAATCACAGCAGTTAGCATGTCTGTCCAGTCTCATTGACATTCATAAGATTGGATTCTGAGAATTTTTCTCTAGATGCATCAGAGAGACAGTTGACACATCTGTCTGTCTGATCTGTTTATCTATCTATGTATCTATGCCTATAAACACACATGTGCTCATGTTCGCACACACTGTATTTGAAAGCTGGAAAGATGTGACCTCTGATAACAAGTAAACCAATAGATTCCACAGCATACTTGGCAAAGCTGTGTTGGAAAATAAGATTTAAGATACCTTGTGAATATGCAAAGTGATAAAAGAAAGACATCCCTAGCTTATAAAAATTAGATTCTATTTCTTAGAGACAGCGAGTGCTCTAAGATGTGCCCTGTGGAGGACAGCAGACAGTGTGGACTTTTCCAGACTTTCCCCATGCCTCTGAATGAAGTGTTTTAACAACAGCAGCAACAGCAGCAACAAAAGTTAGATGTTGACTTTGAGGTTAAGTGAAGCAGTGTGTAATGCAGAAAAAAAACCATCTCTATGAACCTCTCTTTCTTAAACTGAAAAATCCCATTTGAAAAACTATAAATCTATAGAAAAGGAAATTAGAATAATTAGTAAAAAGGAATCAACAGGAATTCAGTTCTCTACCCTTGCATCCAGATGTGCAAGAGAAGGCTTAGGAAGGCAGGAGGGGTGCTCAGGCAAAACCAGGCAAGGAACCTTTGGTGGTTGCTGGGTTCCCGTTGCTTCCAGGCCTTCTGTACACCCACTGCCAACTTTTCTGTAGGAGATGCTCACTCCATCTGTCAACAGCCGGGAGTGTTGGTTCCTGAGGCAAACAGCTGATTTCCTCTCCAGGAATCACCCTTTTTCTCTGGGCATTGTCCTTTGCCAAAGGGAGTCTCCTTGTGTAAGTCTGTGCTTCCTCTCCTGGGACAGCTTGTATTCAGTGACCGATGGCTGTTAGTACTGAGGATAACTCAAAGAACCAAACTTCTGGCTTAAATGCAGAATCGCTTAGGTCCTGTGCCAGCTCCGGAGTTCTCTAGGAATCCATGGAGGCCTTTGTTTCTATTGCTCCATGATTGGACGTCGCCATCTGACCAGTATTGGTTTCTTAGTCCTTCCTGGGCAGGTATTTGCCTGGGCACTTCCCTAAAAGATTACTGCAAACAATCAGCATTTGAATTTGCTTTCTGGGGACTTGCAGTATGGTAGTGAGGGCCACCAGTGAACTGAAGAAGACAGTTCTAAGTGGAAGTGGGTCATTCATTGGTCAGCTGTCTATGAAGACTTCATTATTGGTAGTTGTTCTTAATATATCAACAATCCTTTATTGGTTCAGTTATTGATCCTGAGTTTCCTTGACTTTCAATGGAGTTATATAGGAATAAATTCATCTTAAAGTGAAATATTATAACTCAAATGAATATAATTTTACTACCTGATGTACATCATGTCTGGGTAACACAATATACTATAAACTATCTATCTTTATCCCTGTGCTTACAAGGTGACTGGGAACTCTAGCTTGTTGCTTGAAGCTGGCATTCTCAGTAGAATGTTACTAGCCTGGGTTAAGATCAAAAATTTAAAACTGTTGTATAGTTCTATTGAGCATCTACTGTTCTGCACCATTGTAAAATTGGAAAATTTTATATTGACTATACTAAGTCAGAGGCTATTTGCCCTTTCATTTCTGACTACTTACCATGAGTTTTTTGACTCTATACATGCCTGTTGGCCATTTACCTGTCCTTTCAAATATAATTAGAATGGACATAATTAGTACTCACTAAATTCTAACTCAGTGTCTTTTGTTTGTAGATGAGACCTATCACAAAGGGAATGCCCAAGTAAAAGATTCTGATACAGAGTGCTAGAACATATATATATATATATATATATATATATATATATATATATACTTTGGAAATTTAAAATTGAGTTCTGTCACATTTGTGCTTATTTTTTGTCTTGCTCCTCAAAATAAAATAATAGAAACATATTCACACAATCTGGTTTCAACCTCACAAAGTTAGCTAAGTTATAGCCTCAGTTATGGGTGGTATATGGATGTCATTCTTTGTTAGAATTCACTAACCCAAAATCAGGTTTGTGGGATGTGGCCATTAACCTGGTTAATCCAAAGGGAGGATTAAACATACTTTGTCTCATGGTGTGGTGACATACACTGTAATTCCAGCAATCATAAGGCCAAAGCAGATCATTAGTTCAAAGCCAGTTACACAGTAAGATCTTGTCATCAAACCAAACTAAACTAAACTAAACTAAACCAAACCAAATCAACAATGATTCTTCTTCATGTGAGGTGGCAGTACACATTTAAGAGTTTGTATAAATCCAAAATTGATCCTTTAGTGATCAGTTATAATATAGTCTGATGAGAACTGAAGAGTGTGGCTATTCCACTCAATACACATCAGAAGAACATATGACTGACACCCTGTTAATCAGAGCGATGGCAATATATTAAGAATCTTTATGAGACAGACAAGCTCTAGAATTACAATACTCAATCTTGTAGCCTGCAGTCTCAATTACTATGACTGTTTAAATTAAAATTCATTAAGATTGAAAACCTTTTTAAAGTTCAGTCAAATCCAACACACTTCAATTGCACAATAGCCACGTATAGCTCATATTGGAATGAGCAGAGGAAGAACACTTCTGTCATTAGAGAAACTTCTTAGATAGCAATGCTCTGGGTAGGGGAAGGGTCGGTTCAGGTTTAGAGGACTTCTGAGTGAAGCTTTTGAGGGCTCAGTCATCAAGGAGGTGCAAGAATATCTTTTCCAAAGTCAAAGAAGATTGACTGTATCATGTGTTGGCCACCCCCAAGGACAAGACACTGCTCAGGGTAACATCTTTGGGTGCTAGAGGCAGGATATTTCACATTAGGAAACGCTGTTCGTTCTCAATGGCAAATTGATACATGTCTCAATGTTTGAGAAGAACTTTGTCCCCGGAGCTTAGGTCTCTCAGAGACAAAGGTGTGAGTCAACTATCACCTCAACAGATTGCTATGTAGGACAACAGAATCATTGACTGTTAATGAGGGGAAATCTAAATGGGTAGGACAGGGAGGCAGTACATATCCTTTATGGCTTTGAGGATAGTCAAGGTGTCAGAAGCAGGTCCTCTGACTTAGAAGATTATTTTAGGAGGTTATCATCCTGAATCTGGAGTGCCTGTTTCTTGACAGGGAGGTGAACATTACATACATAAAGCAAGTTGATCCAAACAGCAAAACCAGTGCCGTGGTGCTCCGCCCCTGATTAAGGCACGTGTTTTAGCTGTTGTGAGTGTTGGATGCTGTGTGCTCCTATGTCCCAATTCTGGGGAATCTCCTCCATCTAAATTGCACCTCTTCCTTCTATGAAGCCAAGAGTCCCTGGCTGGCCCATGTGGCAGTTAAAAGGCTCAATCCTCCTGTTCTGATGAAAACAACAGGTCAGCCCTTGAGGTCTACATGCGATCTGCCAAAGCATTAATATAAACATGTAGATCTTTATTTTCACTTAACAAGATTGCGTCCCCACCCTACCCTCCCCACCCCTGCCTCTTTCTCCCCCTCCCCCTCTCCCTTACCCTCCCTCCCTCCCCCCTCTCTCTCATTTCCCAGTGAATATGACATCGTGTCATTTTCCCTGCATGCAAATATATACTTTAGCATGTCTTGTCAGCAAACTCAACTTAAGGCAGAATTAAAAACTAACTAATGTTTAGTCTTGGGCTAAATTTTAACACATCAAATGACATAAATATTAATATGCCAAGTATGAGATATCACATGATCCATATGTATGGAATGATTTTTTTTAATTTCTAAAAAGTGTAACCATAGCTCCTAATAGATCAGTGTTGTTAGTTTGGTTCCTTTTTTTATCCAGTAAAGCATTCCAGATTCTAGGTGTCATTCCTTTCCTGGGTGTCGGGATACCTTATAGTCATGTGGGCTGTTGTCTCAGTCTACCAGTTTAAGATAGTTTGTATGCAATAACCTACAAGCATAGATCAAGTTTCCTTTGTGGATTTTGACAGCAGCAAATATGATAAGTGAATTAACAATAAATGTTACTAGGTACTTTTATGTTGAAAGATGGAATTGTGCAGGATAGCTAGTCTTCCTTGGAAGAAGGATCCAAGCACAGAGACATTTGATTGTCTCCGCCCTGATAATATTGGCCTGATTTGTGTGGGCGCAGCTTCCTGATACAAAGGGCAAGGTGGCTGGAATTGTTACCCTGGAGTATTGTGATTCATTTGGGAAAAAAAGAAATGTGATTATAGAAATAGCATTGGTTAGCAACTTCTCCTGATAGTTGTGCATGATCCTAGGTAGTGAATTGTATTTCTCTGTTTCATTTTCTTTGTAAAATAAAAAAGGTAACAGGGAGAAATGATATCCAAGGCTTCCCACTTATTTCCAAAACTGTATGTTTATTTTATCATCTGATCAACCAATCATCTCTTGCTTCTAGGGAATTTTGTTGTGTATGACACAAGACATTCAATGCTAACATTTATTATTACTTGTTTTTAATCATTTATTAAGCTTTATTTTATCATTGAATAACTTAATTTTTAATTTCAAAAAATGTGTGTACTTTAGTATAAAACTGAATATTGATCATATTATGTAAAAAAACTGGAGGTTATTTAAATATTTTTGTTTTTATCAAATACAGGCTGAAAAAGGATAGCTTATGGAACATTTCTGGGACAACAACAAGGTTTTGAAAAATGTGAATTCTTTTCGGTGGGTGGGGGAACAAAAATTTTGAGTGTTTAGTTAGATCTAGATCTATATTTTGTTTGACAAATTTTGCCTCTTTCTCTCTCTCTTTCTCATATGTATCGTTTTCTAGTGAACATGGCATTGAAAAATGTCTGCTTTTGCAATTTTCCCTGCATGCAAACATGTACCTGAGCATCTCTTACCAGAAAACTCAAGACAGAACAAAAATGAACTAGTGTTTAGTCTTGGGTTTAACTGTCACACATCGGAGACCTATGATGGTTTCCTTAGGGCCTAGAGATGGTTTAGAAATGGAGTTGTAAGCATGTCTAAAATACAGCCATGTCCCAGAGTACAGAGGCAAACAGGCTTCTAGAACATCCAGACTTCTCTCCTTGTTATTGGTACTGCAGAAGAAGATAGGCAGATGATACAGTTAGAAGTTGGTTTTCAGTCTCTCCAACCTATTTTCTTGCTCCCTGGTATATTTGCTTTATTTATCTCTCAGAGTTAAATAAACGACTGATCATTGGAGTATGCTTTATAAATAGCTTCATAGAGGGAGGAGCCAGACTCTCTAACCCTAAAATGCTCCAGCTGCTGTTCTAATCTATTTTTGGAGAATCCCTATATGTGTCCTCAGTCCTCATTGTCTCCAGCGATAGGCAGTGCATGTGCATCTTCAGTCCCTTTGCATCCTGAACATTGTCTATCTTGGTTGTAACTTGCTGTTTAAAGTCATGATCGCTAGCGACAGGAAGCCATTCAGACTCCATTAGAGTCAAATGTAAAGCAACCAAGTTAATAAAATACAATTTCCTAAGTAGAATTAAACATCAATTCCTCAGTGGTACCCATCAGTGGTGGCCTTTGGTTACTGGAAAGCTCAGACAAGGAGCATATCTACTGGAGCAGGCAGCTTGAATGGACAATATTGTTAAATCTGAAGGCTCCAGCGCTTGGTCCTGATTAGATTCTGCCCTTCGTTGCAGAACATACACATATTGGAGAGAGGTTGAGATCACATGCTTTTATGTTATACCTCCTTTTAAAACAACACAGTTTGGGTGATCCTAAGAAAGTCTGGGGTCATTTACAATCCCCTAATAATTTTTTTCTTTAAACTTAGCTTTTCTTTTTTACTTTCTACATCTATGGCCACTGTTCTCAATAATCATAATAGCAATAAGGAAAAGTCATGTATTGCCTGTGTGTCAGACACTATGTGCTTTTTATATACCAACTCACTTAAATCCCACAGTTCCAGCATGTGGATAATGTTTCCATTCTCATTTTGTGAGAAAATTGAGGCTCAGAACTAGCAAGTGACATGCCTAAAGTAGCTGATACGTGGAAGAGCGAGGATACGTGGAAGAGCGAGGATATGTGGAAGAGCGAGGATACGTGGAAGAGCGAGGATACGTGGAAGAGCGAGGATACGTGGAAGAGCGAGGATACGTGGAAGAGCGAGGATACGTGGAAGAGCGAGGATACGTGGAAGAGCGAGGATTTGAAACAGTGTTTATCCAACTCCAAGAGCCAACCAAGCCTTAGGATGGGTCTTCTTCAGCGCCACACACTGAGAGGGCTGAGAGACTTCCTCTTTATGTTTTCTTCACTCCGTTCAGACTAGATACCGATGTTAGACTATTTGTCTTTAACTTTCATTTTCTTCTTAAACAGTTTTTAATGTCTCTGTTTGTTCTACATCTACTCAAAAGTCCAGTACTGGAGTTTTAAAACCAAGTCTTACTGATTTTTTTTTTTGCAATTCAGAATTGTGTAATTTATTTCATAATGGACTGTATGTTAAAAGTTTAATCCTTATAAAAATTGTTTAGCTCGTAAGGGTTCTACTCTCATGAATGGAATGATATATTTGTGAGACTGTGTTAGCTTCTGTGAGGGTGGGTTGTCTGCCCTAAAAAGTGAGGTCTGCCCTCCCTTCCCTTCCCTTCCCTTCCCTTCCCTTCCCTTCCCTTCCCTTCCCTTCCCTTCCCTTCCCTTCCCTCCTCAACCCTTCTCTCCTTCCTTCCCTCCCTTCCTCCCTCCCACCTTCCTTCCTTCCTTCTTCCCACTCTGTAGCCTTGCCTGGACTAACGCTTACTGTGTAGACTAGGCTGGCCTTGAACTAGAGATCCGACTGCCTTACCCTCTGAGTGGTAAGGATTGAAGGTTTGTACCACCCCTCCACCTCAACACACAGATCTCGCTCTTTATGTTCTGTTTCCTTTTGTCTATTCTTCCCACATGATTGGGGATGTAGCAAGAAGTTCTTCATCAGAAGCTGCCACCTTGATACTGGACTCTTCATGCTCCAGAACTGTAAGCAATATATTTGTTTTCTCTATAAAGTCCATGACGTCCTGCTATAGCAAGATAAAGTGTGTTCAGACTTGGAATTCAATAAAAACAACTTTAAAATTTATTATTATATTTTAAAATAGTATCTCAGGACATGGTGGTGCACCATGCCTTTAATCTCAGCATTCAGGAAGCAGAGGTAAGCACAGCTCTGTGAGTACAAGGCCAGCCTGGTAGACATAGTGAATTCCAGAACAGGCAGATCTACATGTCTCAGAAAAACAAACCAACAAACAACAAGAAAAACTAGGATCTCATTGTGTAGCCCAAGCTGGACAGGAACTCTGTGTAGGCTAGTCTTGAAGTCATAGAGACTGGCCTGCTTCTGCCATTTCAGTGCCAAAATTAAAGGTATGTACCACCATTCCTGGCCAATAAAACCACTTAAATGCTGTACTTGTAAGCAGCTGGTCATGACCAGGCATTGAGCCTGCCCTCTGATCTTTGTGTGTGACCAAGTTAAAGTTACTGCCTGTCCTTTATTTAATGATCATTTTGTTTAAAAGCACCTTTTGCTTTTAACCAGGAGTCTCATATATTTCAAGAGCATGACTGTTTTCAGAGTATAAACAGAAATTCACAATGTGCCTTTTAATAGCATACTTCTCTGAATTGCCAAGAGACAGTTTCAACTTAATAATTATCAGTAGACTTCTACTGGATGCCTCTTACACTAAAATAAATTTAAATTGTGCTTTTAAATTCTACTGACAAGAGCAAGTCTAGAAATGTTGTATTTTCTAGACAATAGAAAGTGTTCAATCTAGTCTCTATATTTCTCATATCCAGATTAGATTGTTAATGTATCTTCAGAGGAATATTATTTAGGGTGATAACACGTCTAATATGACAATCCCGTACCCCTCCATCTACAGCGATTTAATTCCCTGGCTTTCTTGAGACAGAGTCTAGATAAGCTATTCAGCTGCTCTCAAACTCCCCATGAACTTGTGACCTTCCTGGCTCAGTCTTCCGAGTACTGAGGATTCAAGGCATGTGCTACCACACCCAGTTTAGGAACTAGGCATTTTCCTTTAAAAAAAAAAATTGAGCCAAAAAGATGTCTACTTTTGAGAAAAGGTAACATTTATGATGGTATGTGTTAGGAGAAATTAGAACAAAATCTGTTCAAGTGCAGCTAAACTTTGGCTTCTTTAACAAAAGCTGTGAAAAACTGTATTTATTACTCAAAAGTATCACCCTTTCCCCTATTTTACATTTTATTATAAATCTATATGCTCTAGTTTGCTTCCTAGTGCTTTTCAAACACCATGACCAAGCTTGAGGAGGAAAGGGATTATTTCTGGTGTTTCTCACCTCAGAGTCTATCACTGAGGGAAGCTAGGAACTCAAGGCAGAAATCTGGAGTCATGAACTAAAGCAGAAATCCAGTAAAAAAAAATACTGCTTATTGGCTTGCTCAACTAATTTTCTTACATGACCCAGGACTACCTGTCCCAGGTGATACTGCCTCTAGTAGCCTTAGCTCCCAAATCAATCAAAATCAAGATGTGCCCCACATACTTGCCAGTCTAAGGGAGGGACTTCTCCTTCATTGAAGTTCTTTCTCCTAGATGACCCTGGCATGTATAAAGTGGACAAAAAGCTAACCAGGATACTATGACTACGAATTTACACATAATGTATATAGTTTATGTTTTGATAAACTTACACAAATGCCTTAGATCCATAAAAGATGACCCAATCTTCTAACTTTACTTTTTAAGATAAACATTTCTTGGAGAATTACATACCCTTAATTCCCTACAGATTCACCCCACCTCCTTACTCCTCCAACTTAGTGTTCTCCTTTTAAAATGTAATAAGCCATCAACTCATTTTGTTCTGTCCACATACTCGTGGGTGTGAGGTCATCCACTGGAGTGTTGTGGACCTTCTAAAGTCACACCATTAAAGGAAACTGATGTGACATAGATGTCCCATTTGTGGTTGAGCCCTCCTCAATTACTTGTCCTTTGTTCTTGAATCAATTTTGGGTTTCTATGTCAACCACCATCTACTGCACAAAGAAACTTCCCTGATAAGCTCTGAGAGCTATATGAATCTATGGGTAGAAATATACTAATTCAGAGGGCAATTTGATACTATGGTGATTTAGCAAAATAATACTAATAGGGTCACTCCTGGTGCCTTGGGATTTTCAACTATGGGTTTTTAGTTAGATTCACAGTGTCAGGTATGTATGACTTCCTGTGCAGTGGGACTTACATCCAAGCAGAAAGCAGTTGACTCTCCCCTCTTGTCCTTTCTTGCACTCCTGAGCATATTTTGCTATGTGAGTCATTGTTGGAGTGTACAGCCGGGTGAGCCTGTTGATGACTCCTCTGCCCATCAGCAGCCCTCTAACTCATTCCAGTACTATGAGAGATAGCTAGCAGGGAGGAAGCTTCCTGGTCAGTACTGACTTGATTTTTCCATATCCTGTGATGAGTATGTTGTGTCATCAGCAATAGGTTTTTACCATCTAGTTCTGGTAGGCAAGCAAGAGTGATAATGGTTGCCTGTATGGTCTTGGAGGTTTGCATGACATCTCTGATCAGCCATTTGAGGGGACGTATACTACACCTGGTACTGAGTTTACATGCAGGTAGGGACTAGGGACAAGTAAGCAAGAGAATAATTCTGGGTGGTTCTTTAGACAAAACAAAATTCACTAGAAGAACACTGACTTGGGATCAGAATAAAATGATTTTGAGGCTTAAGCTCATTCTCTGCTGTTTAATTAGTGTTCATCATAATCCCTTATCTGTTTTGGGTTTTATTGTTTACATTTAAAAAACGTGGAAAATGGTAATTGATAAACGGTAAATGTCCTCCATCCCCATCCCATGTTGGTTATGTATATTTCTTTGGAGCTTGAGAATTTGTTGTGTTATTTGATAGAAGGAATCTTCAGATATATAATATAATTTGCAGACTTCTATGGGGAGATTGTTCTGGGTTATATAACTAGTCCAAATCTCTATTTGTGTAGATTCTCAGAAGGGAGTCTCTTTTTGCTCAAAATCAACCTTCATTGGCAACTTGACTGGATTTCCAATCACCAATAAATTCTACTGGATATGTCTGTAAGAACTGGTCAGATGAGGATTACCTAAAAGAAGAGGATGAACCCCAGATAGAGGTGGCAACTGAAAGAAATAGAAGAAAAAAGCAATACAATAGAAAATGCTGGCTTTCATCTTTTCCCTGTTTCCTGGATTACCACAATGGGAACTATGCTATTCCACCCTCCTTTCCCTACCATAATGGTCTGAACTCTCTGAGTCTGTGAACTGAAGGAATCTACCCTCCTGAAGGTGGTTTGTCAAATAGTCATAGCAACAAGAAAAGTTAAAACACAAATCAAGCAAGAGATATCTGAACATAATAGAGAACCACCTTAATGACATTGGCTTTAAGGGAAAAAGAGTCTAAGACTCAAGGAATGTTATACCTAGGAACTAGAATGACCAGCTGGAAACAGCAAGGAAGTGAAAAGCTCAGTCCTACAACTGCTAGCTACAAAAGTCTGCCATTTCCTTCCATGAGCAACAAACATTCTCCCTTATAACTCTGGAAAAGTACACAGCCCCAGGACACCATGGTTTTAGCCTGGTGAGATCTCTGTTGGGTTTCTGACCTGCAGAATGATAAGATAATAAATTTGTGTTGGTCACCCCTCTAAAGGGTCACTACCCTTTGTAGTAATTTGTTGTGGAAGCAATTCAAAGCCAATATGAAAGTGCTAGTATATCTACTTCACTGAATTGATGGGTGAAAATGTATGAAATGCATATTGTAAGTGATGATGTCAGGTTAACTGTTGGCAATGAGTCCTCAACATCAACAGGCTCCACCCTGCTTTTGAACTGAAAACTTTTTAAATGGTAGTCTTAGAAGATAAAAGATACTATTTACTGAGCACATGTTTGATATACAATATCATCTGTGTCTGTGGAGACAAAGCATTTTATGCTATTTTACATATGGAGACTGTCTTAGTCTTAATAACTTTTCTACTGCTGTGAAGAGACAGCGTGGCCAAGGTAACTTATAAGAGAAAGCATTTAATTTGGGGGATCACAGATCCAGAGTGTTAGAGACTGTGACCATCATGACAGGGAGCATGTATGGCAGCGGGCAGGCAGGCATGGTGTTGGAGCAATAGCTGAGAGCTTACATCTGATCCATAAACCTAAAGCAAAGAGAAAGAAGTGGGGAGGGAGAGGGAGAGAGAGACAGAGAAGAAGGAGAGGGAGAAGGAACATTGAGAGTGTTATGGGCTTTTGAAACCTTCAAACCCATCCCCAGTTACACACTTCCCTCCAACAAGATCACACCTCTGCATCTTTCCCAGTTACACCAACTGGGGACCAACTATTCAAATATATTAGTCTCTAGAGGCCATTCTCATTCAAACCACCAGACACTTCAAGAGTTTTGATGCTGTTGGATTTCTGTAGTATTCATAAAAATATCTCTCTCACATACACATATATCACATCTATGTGTATATGGTATGTATATGTATTCTATTCATGTGTATGTGGGTACATGTGTGCACATGTACATGTAAAGGCCTGAGGTTGACATTGGGTGTCTTCCTTTTCAACTCTCCTTGTAGACTGAAGCAACACCACTTGATGAACTCAGAGCCTGTAGCCAGCTTGCTGAGGGATTCCTTGACTTTTATGTGCTGGGATTAGCGATGAGCAGTTGCCCTGACATTCACACATTATTAAAAGGAGATTTATTAGATTGGCTTACAGGATATGGTCTATATAGTCCAACAATACAGTGATTCACACTGAAGAAACCAAGAAGAATTTATATTTTTAAGGGCTTAATCCATCTTGAGGAAAACTAGTCAGTCTGGGAAATTTATGTGGCTCCAGTAACAAAATACTTGGAGAAAGTTTTCGTGGATATGTTTTATTTGCTCTTTTATTCTTGAATGCTACAGAAGAAAATTTAAATAGAAACTATCAGAAAAAGAGATACAGTGCTTAAAGTGATTGTATATGAATGGCGTTCATGAATTGTACAGTTTACTTTATGATCTTGGCTTGGAAGATGCCCCCCCCCCCCCCCCCCCGCTGAACTGTGAGCTGTGATCAGACAAGGCCTCAGTGAGCTGTCTTCTACTGTGTGTACATTTTGTGTGATAAAAGAAACTAAAGAAGCTCGCTTGGTTTAAAAACAAAGCTTAAAGTACAGCAGACTGTCCTGGAATTCTGACCATAGCTCCATGGATTTAAAAAACTAATAATTCTTTGAAAATTAATTGAAGACATCTAGCCTCATGATTGGAGGTATGTTGCCACGGCTGCAGCCTTCAGTGCTCTTCTTCTTCTTCTTCTTCTTCTTTTTATTAAATATAATCTTCATTTACATTTCAAGTGCTAAAACCTTTCCTGGTTTCCCCCCTCCCCAATAACCCCCAACCCCTCCTCCCACTCCCTGCCTCCAAGTATATGCCCCTTCACCAGACCCACTCCCACCTCCCCCCCCTCAATTTCCCCTTGTTGGGGCATCTATTGTTCAGTGCTGTTCTTACATGTAGTCAGAATCCCCCAAATAAAAACATAGGCAAATGTGGAGTGTCACAATATGCAATGGTCTTGAAGTTACTTCCTACAATTGAAGTATGATATCAATAAGGCACATGATCTGAAATGTTTAGTACTCTTGTTGAATGACTGGAGTCTCATTACTCAATTTATTCTTAAATACTATGAGTATTATGGCTTAGGTCTTACATAGCCTGTTGAAGCCCATGTGCTGAAGGTATAGTTTCCATGGTGCTATAGAAAGGCAATGAAGCCTTTAGGAGGTGGATACTCTGGAAGGAAGGTGGGCAATTAAGGGTGTACCCTTAAAGGAAATGTAGGGTGCTTGGCCCCATATTGCTTCTTTTGTTGCTCCTTGGCTGTCATGAGGGTGACAGTTTCCCCTGCCACATGCTTCTCAATGGCATACTGCTTCATTGTCAATGCCAAACCTCTGAAACCATGACCCAAGACCAAACATTCATTCCTTGAGTTGACATATGTCAGTATTTTGTTATAACGATGGAAATGTAAGTCAGTAGGATTGCCCAAGTTTGAGGATACTGTGACCTTGGAAGAAGGAGAATGTCTTGGCTGGACAAAGTTAAGCAGTTCTTTCCCCCTAATGACCTTAGTTCCAGGACTAACCTTAGCCAAAGCTATGGCAATAGGCAGATTTTCTTTTCTTCTGGGAATTTGTGCTTCCTTTCTTTTTTAAAAATCTTGCATTTCCAGGGACATAAGTATTCCTATTGACCATGCTTTTTTCCTCAGTGACTGCCTTTTGTACGGAAATTGGTCAGCACAATTATTTCAAAGGAAACGATTTTAGACCATAAACATAGAATTTATGGATGAAGAGACCCAGAAGGCATCAACTATTGACTATTTTTTTTTTATTTCATTGTAATGTCCTTTCCTTCTTGGCCTATATGGCCAAGTTTCCTGGATACTAGTTAGCCATTTCAGTTCTAACCAAGATTTTCTAGACTGTGCGTAATAAAAAACAGTTAAGTATCTTATGCTCACTGAGCATTTATAACCTCATTTACAATCAATTCTGCGATACACTATTATAAGAAGTATGGTAGAAATAGTCTCTAGGCCCTTAGGCTACCATTTACTGTAAAGTATATATTATACCTACCCATTACTTTGTCACTGATTATAAGGCGGAGGCTAATGCTTAGTGCACAATCCATGCTCATGGAAGATGCACACACTAAGCTACTCAGCTCTACACTAGAATAAGCCATTTGGGAGGTCCAAGGAAGATGTTAATTCCTCATATCAAGAGTTATTCGTGACCAACAGAGGCCTGATATATACGACTTCATTTCTATTCTTTGTGCTGGATAAAAGAGAATTTCACACAAGGACAGAGGAGTTTGAAAGCTCTCTTATCCTTGTCTGTCCTAGATACTCTGGGACTCACAGGTCTGAGTTACTTTTGTATTCTAAATGTCTTCCTGATGCTTTGAAAGATCTCTGACTATACTTCAGGGAAGACTGGCAAAGAAGGCCCAACTTGCCAGAAGTGTTCTTTCTTCTCATGTTGGGGGGATCCAAAACTGCCTAATGTTTCCTAAAAGGAGGACTGCATTTTCATTATTACTGATGAGGTAGAAATTTAGCATATTGTTTAAGAGCCACTTATATTTAATTGACCGAGTCATCCTGAAGTCAATGTAATAAAACACAATAAACAAGTTAGGGAGCTCATACAGTCTTTTGGATCCTTCACAAGGAGTACATTGAAAATAGTACCCAAACACATCAGTGATTTCTCACTAATTCATAAATGATTACCTCTGTACTTTCTGGTGTTCAACTCATAAGTGTGATATGGTCACTACGGACCCTTCTTATGATGGCCCTTTACCTTCTAATACCATTTTTGTGTGCATGTTTTTTAAATAAGGACTTTTTATTCTGTAACAATCGCTTAACAGCCAAAGCCATTGTGAAAGTGGTTGAGGGCTCAGGAGGTCTCCAAGACTACACAGTGTTTTCACACTCTCATTACCATCAGACGAAGAATCCAGAGATGAGGCAAAATAAGGACCTAGGAGAGATCTTTCACTACCAAGCAAAACATCAACCCTCAAATGAAAATTGTCAGTATTTCCGAGTGAGTCGTGTGAGTCTGGGACGGCTCATATAATCAGTGAGTGTAATGGAGAGGAAGAGCTCATAAGCTAAGCTATAGGAGACAGCAGAAGGTTTTTGGAATAGGATAGGACTTTCCTCCAGAATAGGGCTTACTCTTCATTTCCTTCATAGAAGGTTTTTGGATACATCCTGACATCAGATGCACATGGGGGCAGAACATGGGAGACAAGGCAATGAAGTGAAATAAGCAGTCATCACTCTTGGTCAAGTTGGTCACAGCTAGTTCCAATTGGGTCTCGATTTTCACTATTGGAACAGATGCCTGACATCATACTATAATCCAGCTCCGCCACTGCACCAGCTTTTAACTGTCATGTATGTGCCTGCCTCTTTCATGATGTTATCTGGCCCGCCTCGAAATGAACATTGGGACATGATGTTCCCCAACATACAGACTTTATGGGAATGTCCTCAGTTTACCCTATAAAGTCCTGGAATCAGAAGAAGATTCTGGGTCAAATTCTGCATTCAGCTGTCACATCTCCTCAGCTTTTCCCTGTGTTTTTTGTCTTCTGTGACCTTGCACAGCCAGAGTGGGGCCATTCCCTACCCTAATCAGACTTGGGTCTAATCAACCCGATAGAGTCAAAGGCCCTAAAAACCTATAGAGCCATTTAGGCTTCTGTGATCCTCCATCCCCACCCCTCACCCTCCATCCCCCTCAGTCAGAGAATTAGCTTCTCAGAGATCATGTGACTGGGAGTCTGCTAATCTAACTGATACACTTGGAAAGTCCCTGCCTCCCCCTGAGCGCTTCGGTATTTGAATTGTTGTATCACTAACATTTGCCTGTCTTCCACAGCCTGCATATGCAAATTAGGCATATTTTCTCTCTCATTCTTTTTCCTCCCCTCCCCCCTGACTCGCATCCTATAAACTAGCCCGCCATTTCAACAAAGCAGTCCGCTGACGAAGTCTACGTGCCTCTGGTGTACTCAACCACTGCCCTGACACTCTGCTCCCAAGCTAGTCCGCACCCTGAGACCACGGGTGCACAAAAGTTCACTGGGTGGGGGGGACACAGAATCTCTCTTCTTGCTTCCAACTGGGGTTGACCATCAGGAACTCTTGCTGGAGATTCCAGGAAGAGACTGAGAGATGGACGAGTCTCTATAACTACTCTATTTTCTTCCCCCTCTGGGAGCTACCTTGAAGTTTTTTGCCTCCTCCCACCGGAGGTCAGAGTTTTTTCTCTAGGTGAATCAGCTTCCAGATTCCAGACATTAGTTTCCATCTTCTCACCATCTGGCCTAAACTTTATTGAACTTTTTGCCTCTTCCTGCAGTATGTCAATCAACAAAATGATGGATTTTACTAAAAGGAGAACATCTAATGAAGTGGCCATCTGTGAAGATCAGAAAACAAGTCTCGTCCTAAGGATAGCATTTAAGGTTAATTATAGGTGAAGAAGCAGGATGGTCTGAGGCATGGGGAAAGGTGATTGGGAGGCAAGGAAAGTAAGGTAATTTACAGTCTGTAGACGCATAATCAGACTTCATGGCTCCTCAAAGGATGCTTGCGCAGAAAATGGCAGCTTAGTGTGCTCTGAAGGTGGAAATTTAGCCCAGGGACATAAAAAGGTCACCACACTAGCTATTTGTGCAGGCCCTGAAGAATGGCTAAAGGTTTGAACCAGTTTGAGCTTCATCAAAGTTACTGAAGAAACAGTAATTGTTACCATTGTGACCCATTGTCAGAACTGTTATCGATTGTGAAGTTAATGGGAGTATTTGGGAGTGGACCACTTCTCTATTGAACTCTAAACTCGGTGACGAAAGTGAATAGTCAAAACCTAGGGAAGCTGGAAACTGTACTCGGGCTCTCCCTTGACTTCCAAAGGATGACGACAGCCTAGGTGGGTACTAGATTACTGCATTTTGCTTTGAAGTTAAATTCCATACCTTGTAAAGTTCTGTGTCCCTTTTGTCAAGCCTCCTTGAATTACTCCAACCTGGGTGTGACAGGCTGCCTTCTGGGACCCAGCCTGATAACAGTTTTTATGGATTGCCTTTTCTGTGTTGGGGGTTTTCCTTTTGCTAGATACTGTGGGTCTGAGACTGATATGCCTGCTGCGATCCAATTTGAGATTGTTGTGCTCTGCTGAACCGGCTGCTCAACGGTAGACTACGTTCTTGGGCGCCTGTCCTGTAGCTGGATCAGTTTCTCCCAGTGTTGTTCCTGCCCAGTCCTGGCTCCAGTCACCCCGTACTTTCACCGTTAGAGTATCAGCATGCCTTCCAGCAGAAGCACACTTGTTCAGGGGAGAACCTGACTCTCTTTGAAAGCTACATGAGACAGACTTTTAATTTGGACCTATCCCTTATGAGGCTAAGAAGGACACCAGAACCATCTAATCCTGTATCTATATTGACATACAGACCACCAGGACTTTCTTTTCAGTGTCTAACACCATGTGACAATTTAAATTTGCATTTTTTTTGAAAAATAAGTATAAATGAGCTTCAATCTGATAGGTTTTACTGGCAGGGATGTCTTCTGCCCTTCTGATTGATAAGCCTGTTGGTGCCTCTATAGATGGAGATATTTGAAAGTGTGTTAAAGACCAAACTAGTAGAAGTCTGATCACATTTTTAATATTTCTAGCTTATTGTTGTGTTTTGGATAATGGAAGTTTTATATAACTCAGAAATGTGGCTTTGTGAATATCTTCAGTTGTACCAGGTACAAAGGCTAATTCACAGTAAAGTTTCCTAAACTGAAATAAATTACTTACATTTGGAGTTTTCTAATACTGTTTGTTATATTAGGAATATATTTACTCTGTTTAGAAATAAGTTTGAACTGTGTTTGGGGGTGGCCTATTATTGACTCTGATGTTTTAGAATTGCTATTCACACTCACTTTTGAGTTGGAAAGTTCATGACTTAGACTTTGCTACTGTTTATCTCATGATAAATGACTAATGATCTTGGTCCAGTTCCGAGTGTGGTCTGTGTGCTTATTTCTGTTGAGGTTCGCGTTAATAGATCTTCCCAGCACAGATGCCAAAGAATGACCTGGAATAGACTTTGAATTAATTTTCAACTTTGACGATACTCCTTCTAGGTCAGAATTGAGGCCAACTCGTAGCACCAAAGAATAGAGCAAAACTGTCAATGTCTGCCTTTTCCCTCTTCCATGAGTTGAATATTTATCAAAGCTATCCAGTCTAAGGTGTGAGATGCATCCATTAGTAAGAAAACTAGTGACATAGGATCCCTCGTGACAGTGCTCTAAGGTTTAAAACATCTATTTTAAAACAGGCATGGGATAATTTTTTTAAACAATTTTATGAACAGGGTTCCTGATTACAACCAGAGCTCTTGTGTTTCTTAGCTGATACTTTTTGTCCAGTGTCATCTAATTGAGTACTTTTTTTTTCTAGCTGGACAATCACCAAAGAATAAGTAAAATCAAGAGAAATCAATAAGGAGATGAAGAGGTAAAAATAAAGTGATAAAATTAGGTTTTGGTACTCTCAATTACATGACGCGAGGTATACTGATTTCATCCCAGTCAATTGAAGAGCTTTTTTCCCCTTCCTTTTGTTATCTGAAATAAAAGCATAGAGTACCAGCACTTGTAGAGGTGGTAAAAATGATTGTTTTAACTCTGAATTTTGTATTGAGTAAGAAAATTCTTGGGCAAGCCTACTACAGTAGGCCACTGCTAACAATATGATCTAATTATGGATGTAATGGCTGTGAGAAAGTAATATAATAATTCTTCTTTCATTTATATGTATATATTTTGAGTCAATGAGAGAGGCAGTCACATACTTAATTAGTTGTTATTTTATAAAACAAAGGTTGCAATAGTGGAGTAAGGAATACATGAATGAATAACAGAAGCCTACAAGAAGTAAAATATGTTAAAGATAAAATTTCCACCTCCTCCTCATTTGCTTTTATTACAATTTCTACTTCTCCATTATTTGCTTCTTGTAGATTTGTTCTAATTTATTGCTAGCCTTTGATCTGGAAATCTTTGCTATTTAACTGTCGTGTTACACAATATAGAAGGCAAGTGGAAAAATACAAAGGAGCCTTGTGCTAAATGAGATTTGGACTGCCCCAGACATCTTTATCTAGAAGTGCAAACCAAGCTGTTAATGGAAACACCGAAAGTTCTGTGCCCATAGCTTAGCTTCCAGATATAATGTGGCTGCAACATGGCCAGGGCAGGGAAAACTATCAGGTCATTCATAGAAACCTGTCTTGCTGCTTTGACGCCTGGAATTTAAAAAGCTGAAATTGTAACTCTTGACAATGAGATTGCTATCACGGGCATTCTCAAGCAGGTTCCTTTCTTCAGAATCCCTTTGCATAAATAATGCCCTAGAAGGGCTGTCCTCCCTTGTCCACTTAAAGTGGAAAACATTCAGCCTTACTCTAGGGAATAATTTCTGTCCTTATTGAGTACCCAAGGGGACAGTTGAGAGTATATTTATTTAAAGCTTGGGTCCAAGGTGGGTGCTTTCACTGACTGAACTCAGAGACTTCACTGATGCTTTATCTTAGAGTTCCTAAAGTTGTTTTATAGATTATTTGAAGGTTGGCATCAGTTTAAATATACCACAAGAACTGTGGCTGAGGACCTCTAACAATTTTACCTCAACTAAAGTGTTAGCACCCCAGGTGTTCAGATCCTGTCTCATTTTTCTTACGGACCAGCTTCTCAGACTTTCCACATGTGCCAATTGAAAATGTAATATTGAGGTCAGAGGAAAACTGGTCTAGTTCTGAAGCAGAATATCATTAGCATGCTGCTGATACCATCCTGAGGCTCCAACTGACCGACCTCAGCTCTAGAAGACATTGAATAATTTTCAGACCTAAGGACAGGGTGCATGTTTTGTGGCTTTGAACTTGATGCTTTTATGTCAAATTTAGCTTTGGGGTATATCTCAACTGCCATGACTAATTGCCTTAGTTTCTGAAAATGTGGGTTTAAATCAGGAGACTATCATCTACCACTTAAGAAAAAGTGTATTACTAACTAATGTTTTGCATCTCCAAAATGCTTTCATACACACTGTGTCCTCTAATTCTCTTGGCAACCCAGAAGGGCAGGCCAGAAGATATTTTTATTCTATTTTACAGATGAAAAAACTGAGAGTTGAAAAAGGCTGAAAGTTTTTTCCAGGGATGCTACAGAGCTGATGTCTGATCTTCTGGCTCCTGGACCAGCCCAGCGTCCTTTCTATTGTACGGCCCTGGTTGTCAGCAAGAGAAAGACCTTTAGTCAGTCAGCTAAGCACACGTACACCTAGGTTATCCAGAGCAAGGTACTAAGGATGGATCCAAGGTATACATGCTTTTTTTTTGGTAACTCTACAATGATTAGTTCAATTATTTTATTTGATAATTACTTAAGGAGTATATAATGATTAATTAATAAATTTTCTTGGAAAAATCTGGGTAAAATTACAGTCAATATTGTGTTGATGTTCAGTGTCATTTTTTTGAGATTTCTTTGTTACAGTTGTCTGAAGTTGTGTGTGTATGAATGTATGTGTGTGTTAACATTACCTTAGTGTTCCTAAAGTTGTTTTATAGATTATTTGAAGGGTAGCATCAGTTTAAATATACCACATGAACTGTGACTGAGGACCTCTAACAGTTTTACCTCAACTAAAGTGTCAGCACTCCAGGTGTTCAGTTCCTGTCTAATTTTTCTTACTGACCAGTTTCTCAGACTTTCCACAAGTGCCAGTTGAAAATGTAATATTCAATGAGGTACGGTTTACATACTGCATTTATTTAAAAAAGTCTTCTGTACTGATCAGAAAGGTATTTCATTTGCTAAAGATAAAGAAAATGAAAACATGATCAGATCTAGGATGAATAAATAGATATTTGAAATTAAGAGCTATGTTGACTACTGATTTTACAATTATATGCTCTGTTGTATAACGACATTAAATTCATTATCTGAGGCATATCCCGGTTCTTATCCTGTACCTCGGTGCTTTTACTCTTTGAACATCTGCGCTGTGTCACAGCTAGGGCAGCGTTTGTATTATTTACACCTTCTCAGCCCACCAGATGGTTTACAACATCCATATGTACAATATCCAGTAGTTTAAAGTGTGTTCCACTGCTCTCTCTGAAGAAAACACTAATGTCAAAGATCAGATAGCTCAGTTTTAGAGATGGATAAATAAATATAGACCTCTCTTGAGTGACTGTGCTTCCTTGATATACTCACCACCCAAATAATCAATATATGGATATATAAATAGAAGTATGGAAGACCTTATGTTGCCTAGCCATACTTCTTTTTACTGGCTATGAGTTTTTGGAGTTCTTTAAATTTTAATAATATTATACTATTTATTTATTCATTTATTTATATGTGTATTTGTTTCCATATGTGCAATGCTACACGAAATTTAACAGAAGAAAACTTAGGAAAGTTTATGCATTGCCAACTTAGTGTTCATTCCACAATAAAGTCAGATAGTAGAGTAGATTAAGCCTCATTCTAAGGCATTTTTTTCATATAGATTTTAAATCTACCCTTCCACTGTAGCAAAGGACGATGTATAATTAGCTCTTCAGGCAGACACCCTGCATGTTAAGATATGATAGTATTAATACCATAGTTCAGGGTTATTATCCATTAAGCAGATTTTTGTAGGAGGCCCTGAGGACTTAACTGTCAGGTCAAACACTGACAGATCACAAAAGGGAAAGGTTGACCATTTCTCATGGGCATGATGCTGTCAGCAGCATAAGGACTGTGGTGCTGTGGTAATAAAAAACTGAATTTATGTAAAAGTCATTGCTGATGAGATGGAGAAGGAATTAGACATAAACAGTAGGTTTGAACCCAAGTTTCACAGCAGTACAAAAACACATCAGTGTTCTAGGCCATGCCACATGGGGTCCAAGACACATGTGCCTTTGTGACATAATTTAGAAATAGTCAACATCACGAATGCCAATAAATTGGGTAGATCGCACCAGCAGTATGACAGCAATCCAAAACGTTCTACCATTTTTTTTTTGCTTACTCATTCACGCACGTTTTGTAGCTGCAGATCTTGGGACTCTTGAATCACATTAAAAGAACATGGAAACTATGGTCCAGAACGAGATTATGTTATCCACAAGGCGCTTACTGTACCATAGAATTCAAGTGAATCCCTTAAACAATGAATTATAAAACTCGACTGCTAAAACCTTTCTAGACAACTAATTCTATCCTGTTATTGGTTACCGGAGTAACTCACTTTGAAAGCTGGTTTCGTTAGAAATAGTCAGAAGTAGTAGAAAAGTTTAAAAGTGAGTGGTTAGGCGAATAGAAGTAACCAAAAGAGTGAAGTTCAGTGTGTGCCGTGCTTAGTGTTGGGTTATATTGTAAGAGCAAAGCTCTAGTGAGAAAGCAGAACGGGAGGGTTGACTCTTCACATTTCTTTTAAAAAAAATCAATTGATTTTTTTTTTAGAATCTCATATGAGTCCTGTATTTACATCATTTACCTCATCTTTCCTCCCTACCCCTCTCATGTATCCACCTTCTATTCCCTCTCAGATTCATTGCTGATGATACTTCCATATCTTCTTGATGTATACATATGTTCATATCTATCTATATCTATACCTATATCTATTCTGTCTCTTTAGTGTCCATGTTAGATTTTGTTAAAAGTTTTCTTATGCATTTATTGAGATGACAATGTGATTTTGTCTTTCTGCCCATTTATATGATTTATTATATTCATTGACTTATGTACGTTGAACCATGACTATATCTCCAAAATATAGTCAACTTGATCATTGTAGATTATATTTTTGATAGATGCCTAGATTTCTTCAGCATCTGTTGTATTAGTTCCTTGTTATTTCTGATCTGTTCATTTTGATTCTCCTTCTTTTGGATAGTTGACCCAAGGTTCAACTTCAAGGATGATTTTATTTATCTTATGTTTTTGGTTGTGAATCTAGTCTTTAATGGCTGAGCCATCTCTCCAGCCACTGTTTGTCTTCTCAAAGAACCAGCTCTTATATTCATTCTGCCAGTCATCAGAAACTTCCTTTTGCTCTGTTGGGCTGGAAAATCCAAGAGACTCCTAAAACAAAGTAAGGCTATTGCCTTTGCCTTTGATTACTTCCTTGGTTGAAAGTAAATCCTTATTGCTGAAGAAACAACCTACTTTGGCCCCTGGGCTTCATGTAGCCTGGGCTACATGAAGTCCTGTTAATAAGAAGGAGAAAGAGGAAGGAAGGAATTAAAATTTATACTGCAATTGTTAAAGATATACTGATCTCAAAATTTTGTTCCTTGTACTGACCCAACAACCAGGGAGCCTAGGTGGGACTGACCTAGACCTTGTGTGTATATGTTACAGTTGCATAACTTGGTCTTCTTATGAGACTCCTAACAGTGGGGCAGGGGTTGTCTGGTTCTTTTGATGGCTTTTGAGACCCTTTTTCTCTTATTGGCTTGCTCCTGTCCAGCCTTAAGAAGGGAAATACCAAAATTTACTTGAACTTGATATGCCCTGTTTGGTTGATATCCTTGGCAGGACTGCCCTTTTCAGAAGAGAACTGGAGAAGGAGTAGGGGTGGGGTGAGCAGAGGTGAGGTGGGGGGGCACTAGGAGGAGAGGAATGAGATATTAAAAAATTAATTAAGAAAATTGAAAATTTTAAAAAGAACAAAAAATGTTTTGTTTCTCCTTAAAATCACTCTTTATCATACTAATTTGTGAGAGATTTGATGAGATTACATTGGTCCTGAATGGGCATTTGAAGTAAAGAGGAAAAAACAAAACAAAACAAAACAAAACAAAACCCTCTGGGAAACACCAGTTCACTCTCTAGCCTGACTCTAAGGAATCTAGAGGAATCCTTCCTGGAAAGAATAGAAGGCGGAAATTTTGTAATGAAACACAAGGTGAGTAAGCCCTTACACTCAGCAGCTCAGATGTTGCTACTTCCTGATACTACAAATCACTTTAGTCTCAGCACTGCAGCACTGGGAGCCAAAAAGTCAACGCCAAAGCACATGCTTTCACAGAATTAGCATACTGTAGAACTCGTTGGCCCTCCGATGGAGGATTGCACTGGGTCTCGATACTTGGCTTTGGGTGTTTTCAAGAGTGGGGGTTGTTTTTATTTCATTTAATTGAAACATAATTACAGAATTTCCTCCTTTCTCTTCCAACCCACTTATCCCCCTTCTCTCTCAAATGTATGGCCTCTTACTTTTTAATTATTATTGTTTCATATGTATGAAATCAACACATAAACCCATCCTACTGAGTCCATTTGGTGGTGTTTGTATGCATATGATTTGAGGACTAATACTTCAGAATGGACAATCAATTAAGGAGCTCATCTCTGGGGAAGACGACTTCTCCCTCTCTCAGACCTCTTGTAGGTCTTTATCTCCTAGTGAGATTTCCCATCGCCACTGGCAGGTCAACTGGTGTTGTCACGGTTCATAACTTATTTAAACAGCTATATTATTGACATTTCATGGGTATAGATAGTCTCCCGGTTTTAACTGGACTTCATGTAGCCCAGGCTGGTCTGGAGGTTACTAACTGAGGATGACCTTTAACCTTTGAACTCTACCTCCCAAGTGACCTTTAACCTTTGAACTCTACCTCCTAAGTGCTGGGAGGTATGACAAGCCATTTTAGTTCATTTATTTTTGTTTTTATATGTATTCCCTACTGTACATTTAAATGTGTATTTTGGCTTTAAAAATATTTACATTTTCCTGAATTTTATTATATCAGAAAAAGCATAACATGCTGAGGAATCAGTTAATCAATATAGGGTTAAATAGATATTAAATACAGAGTAAATTTAATTCTCTGTAAGGCGTCAAGCCTTGACAGAAAGCTGCTTTTGTTCCTATACTTAGAATTCTTACAATTGCTCTATAAAAGCTAGCTTATTTTTGTAATCTTTTTCTTTTGTTCCTAAATGGTTGGGTATCAGGATTCAAGCTGCTATTTCCAAGTAGCTATCCACAAATAACATACTGAGTGTTTAGAAAGTCTATACTGCTAACAAGTTCTAAGTCAAATTGGATAAAATGCTACTATAATTTTCAATTAAATACTAGTTTTTAAATGACTAGAAACATACTGATGAAATTGCTGAACGCTTTGATCAGATAAATATAATTTATAAAATTAATGTGACTCATCACACAAAAAATGTAGAATTATTTTAGAGTTTTAAAAAGTTTAAAATATTTTTGGGGTGTGTGTGTGTGTGTGTGTGTGTGTGTGTGTGTGTGTGTGTGTGTGTTTGTGTGAAGTTCGGTTGTTCTCAAGTCACTATACAGATATTGAGGTCAAAGGACAACTTTCAGGAGTTGGTTCTCTGCTTCCATGGTGGTTTTCTGAAATCAAGCTCAAATCAGGCTTTGGTGGCAAAGGGCTTCCGGCTGCTGAGGCATCCTCACACCCCTATATAATTTGTGTCAGATTGTGTGCTGTAGATGCTTGAAGATTATTCTTTAGTTGAAAATTGACAAGAAGGCTTTGAATGACCCCCATGGGAATAAAGGAAGCTCAAGTGAGTCACTTTGAGGAAGGAGTAGAACCTGGAATGTTGTAGGGTCTCGCTAACCGAGAAGGAGAGGGTTAACTAATAATCTTCAGCACACATATATCAGCTTCTGTTATCTGTTGCTATCTGTGATGACTCAGGTATGACTTATACTCACAGAAAGGGACGGGTCACAAGGCCACTGCTTGGTTCTGGTAATAAGTCCTATATAGGAGTGACAGTCCTACTTGCGTTCATACCCCAGGAAGAGGAAGGAAAAAAGTACTGTTTTTGGAATATGCTGAGTAAACAGGCATAACCCACCTTAACACAAGGCTTTCTCAGTTCCCAATTAGTCATTCTTTATTATAGTTGAATTATATAATATATGACTAAAATGAAATTATGTAAACCTGAACAATATGCAAAACATTTGACTAGTAGGATTAACCTGAGTCAAAGTGAGTGAGTCATGGGAACATCTCTCTGGTCACCGTTGACTGCCATGAATGTTTATTTGATAAACTCATGGTGACTCAAACATGCTCCTTTCTTACAGACCAATGCATAAGCAGTTCTTTGATTTCCCAATTTAACATGTTCATTCTTTCTACTGAAGCAGATATTTTGCTTCTTGGCATTATGGTGCCACATTTTCATGGCAGCAGCATCTCAGCTTTCTGTTTGTCTCAAGTGAAAAGAATTTCATCCATAGATGTAGAATTGGACCAAAAGGCTGAGATTCCCAAGGAACAACCTGGACCAAAGAAAAGCCAGGATCTATGAGGAGGATAAATCCAAGGAAAATGAAGTTAAGGCCCACAAGGTCAAACTCCTCTTAAAACCACCACTGCTTGTATACTATTGCTTGTATGTATTGTTAATGAACAAATACCCATTTGAACATTTATGCTAGGACAAATGGATGCTATTTGATTTAGAAACCACCTTAACTGCTCAGTTACCAGAAGAACCTTTGTCAGCCCTGGGAGTTCATGAGTTGATATATGGTATGTAAGTTCGTCTTGATGATTAACTGCTTTATTATTTATCAAGAATAACAAAAGCTAGACTTAAGGTGGAGACATGTTTGTTAGATGATTGCATATGCATTCTTCAGGGAATCCTAGCCATATTGTTGAAGTACATTTATTATCTAGGTAGTAATTTTCAATTCAGAAAGAATATTTTTTGCTTTTTTTTTATACATGGTCTTCCTATGTATCTGTGACTGGCCTTGATCTTGTATGTGTTCTAGGGTGGTCTTACCCTCTGGAATGTTGGAATTATAGATGTGTGCCACATCTGGCTGAAGTGACTTTGTTTTCCTTTGTGTATTCTGAGTACATTTTTGTGTCTTCTCCAGTTTTTAGATTTTAGTGCATCATCTTTCTATTAATGCTCTCAAATATTGTTTATTTTTTGTTGGAAAACAGGAAATTACAAAGCATATTAGCCATTGAACAAGCCTACATTGAATTTAGGTGCTGGTTTTCTGAGTAGTCTACTTTTGATACTTTCTAATTGGGCTGTGCATTAGTTTCACCTCAGTAGTTTTAAAATAATGGTTCTCAAACTTTAGTGTACATCATTTTACTTGGTAAAACTTTAAAAGATTCTTAGGCCAACCCCAAGTTTCTGACTCAGTAATTCTAGGGTGGGGCCCCCAATTTTGCATTTATAACTAATTCCAGGCCAGCCTGATACTATTGGTCTCTAGACCACTGCTTAAACATTTTTTTTCATCCCTTATAAGCTAAATCAGATTCTTCTGAGGAGGGGAGGATTTAAGGCTCCCCAGATGATTTTAATGGAGAGCCAGGCTGAGAACTATTGTCCTAGATGACTGGGTTTTATTTCCTGCCTAAGAACTTCCAGAGGGTCATAGTTCCAATAAAACATTCCCCTTCACCTCTCACATGAACCCCTCGACCTACACATTCTATCTCACTAGAAAAAGTCAATAAACTTAAATGAAAGAAAAGAACAAGAGTTGATTACCCAGGAGAATCACTGGCTGAGAATCAACTTTCTGGTCTCAAGAACTATAGATAAGTTTAAGAGAATTTCTGGAATTATATTACTGGGGTTCAATCAGCTAAGGTAGATAGTTTAGTGAGGGGTGTTAAATGCAAAGATTAGGGAGGAGATTGGAAGCTGTAGGAAGGCCCCAAAAAGCTGTTGAAGCTATCACTGCAGTTCAGGAGCCTGGGTTTCAGGAAGGAAACTAGAACAGGGGTGTGGGCTCAATCAGTAGTAGCACTGATAATAGTCAATAGGGAGGATTCAGTGGGCACTTGCTGGGACTTCCAGCTTCTTGTGGCTTTGAATAAACATTTGAATAGATACACACAGATGGTAACCAGCAAAGTGAGAATTTATTAAAACAGGATACATTTCCCAGGAAGGGAGAAAGCAAGCTAAAGCAAAGAGCAAGATCAGTAACTTGAATGCCCTGCTGAACAAAGAATTTGGACTTTAAAACATTGTTCCTCTCTGTCTGTATATGTTGTGTGTATGTGTGCCACAGTGCACATGTGAAGGACAGAGGAAAATCTTGAGGAGTCTGTTTTCTTTGATTTACCAAATGGATCTTGGGATCAAACTCAAGTTGTTCGACTTGGTGGGATTGAACTCACATCACACTTGGCAGCAAACCCCTTCCATCCATAGAACCACTTTTCAGGTCCAGAGTTTTGGTTTCTGTTTTTACTTTAGTGTGGATGTTGGGTTCATTTGTGCATGCTTCTATATGTGTACTTCTATTGTTCAATTTCATGTGTGGCATTTATCATTAGCATCTTGCATCAGTCACTGTTCTATTTCTGTGACAAAACACCATGACCAAAGCAACAGACAACAAACAAAATGTTTAATTAGGCTCATGGTTTGAGAGGGTTACAGTCTATGATGGCAGAGTAAAGGCTTGGCAGCAGGAATAGCGGAGAGCTAACATTTCACACTAAGCAGGGAACTTAGAAAAGACTGAGGATGGTAAGAGGGTTTTGAAGCCTTCGCTAATCCTTCCCAAACAGTTCTGCCAACAGGGAACCAAATATTTAAACATATGAGCCGATGGGGGCTTATAACACATCCAAACCACCACATATTTCAACTCTCCACCCAAAGCTATGCTGTTTATTACTAAAGTGAGCCTTAAGTCCCTTTAGTCACTCTACAGTACTTCTGCATCTAGAGTGGCACCAACTAGTTTCAGCCAGTTTCAGGAAGGGTAAGCCTTGTCCTTTGCCAAATTGTAAGACTTTTGCTCAATATCTTCCAGACCCTTCTCTTTGTGTTTTATTTTTCCCCAATTCAGCAGAAGTCACTGGGGAGAAGCAGCTGCATCCAGAAATATTCTAAAGCAGAGATCAGTGTGTGTGTGTGTGTTGGAGGGAGTGGGAAGATGGGGATAGGAGGGTAGGGAGTAAGGTAGGAGAGTCACATTAGGGAGGTAGGAGGGTACTCTGCCTTTTCTCTTTTCCCCAGAGTGAAGATAAATGTTATTTTTTATGAATTATATATAAATAGCCTAGGACAAAAATCAGTAAAATAATCAAGAATTTCATAACATATTGTGGCTTTGATGATTTAATTTCCAATTTGTCTTTCTTCTTTTGCCTTTGTCTAACCTTTCTGATGCAATTGCCTCAGAATATACTCAGAAAGTGTTACTTCTCTGCTCAAAGCACTTGGTCACAAGGACCTGAATAGGATATCTTTCTCCAGTGTTACCTAGAGTTCTCAGTTTGTGTCAAATTTTACTGATCCACAAATAAGACAAGTAATTTATAAGTCCATGAAGACATACGCTCCTGTTCCTCAGTTTGCTGACCAGATGTTCATCTTTCTGGTCTCATTGTGAAACGTTCTTCTCTCTGGATACTTTTTTTTTTTCCTGACCACACAATTGGAAGTGACCCTCCTTCCTCATGGCTCTTTATTGTCTTCAGATTTGTCCTGCCTGCTTCTGTTTCTACTCAGAATTGCTCATCAACTAGGCCCACCAGAATGACAGTTGACAACAGAGTCTGGGAAACAAGCCCCAGGAGCAGACTTTCTAGCCTACAGATTTGACCAGACACAAAAAACAAGCCATGGCTCTAAGAGCCAAGGTCAAGGACCAGTCAGCATGCCATTCTTGGTCAGTATAGTTTTTCACTGATGAAACTGTGAGGAGGATCATTCATGCATGCCACTTCACACTAATGAATTTTTGCTTGAGGATTTTAATCTAATCTTAAAATGTGCTTGTGCATATGATGTGTATGTTTTTGGTGCACATGTGTAGTCTTTGACTAACACTACTCCAAACACTGTCCAGCAGCCTCCTTTCATGTGCAGTTTCAGTTACCTGCAGTTAGCCACGGTCTGAAAATTCTAAATGGAAAATTCTAGAAGAACTTAAAATTTTTAAATTGTATGCTCTTTTGGGTAGTGTGATGATGGTTCAAACTATCAGCTCTCTCCCATGTTAGCATGAGAATCATTTCCATGTCCAGCATATCCACAATGTACCATTCTATCAGTCACAGTTACTGTCACAATATAGCAGTAAGTGTATATAGAACGTTCAGTTCTAGTGGTGGCTTGAAGTATCTACTTGTGTCTGGGAACGTAACCTTGGAGCATAAAGCAAGAGGACCACTGTGGTCAGATTTTATATTAACTATTTAATATTGACCTAATCCTTTTTCTTCACTAAATGAATTGTTTAAGACTGGGACAGTGTATTCGCAGACTTTAGAACATGGATAGTCATTTCTTTGATTTTCTTTCTTTCTTTTTTTTATTTTCTATATTTTTTAATTTGCATTCCAAATGATTTCCCCTTTCCCATTTCCTCCCTTCCTGAAAGTCCCATAAGCCCTCTTCCCTCCCCCTGTTCCCCATTCAACCTTTGATTTTCTTTCAAATCATGGAATGGGTTAATATGCTTCCTGGCTTGGCAGGGTTTAGACTCCTGCACTGCCTATAAACAAGACCTTTGTTTCACTTATTGACACACCATTTTGTGTTATCCACAAGTATGCTAGGACCCATCTTAAGACACTCTCTTAAATTCTACTGTGAGCTTTTTGGATAAAGCCATTATTTGAATGGTATATGGAGTTAATTTTCTAGTTAATTTATCTTTCTACCCCATTTCCATAGGACCATCAGAGGTTCATTCTTTCCTGTCCAGATTGACTGATATTCTTCTCAATGAATCTCTAACTCCCGAGTCTGTTAGTCTCTAGAACAATAGTCATGGTAATATAGTATGATACATACCTATATGTATGTATGTTCTATTCATTATCACTTGTTAGTGACACTTCATAAAATTCTGTCTTTTCTAATAGGGTCATTTTTAGAAACCTTTTTAACAGTACCATAATAAGGATTAAATGCCCTAGCCTTAGTCCAGACCTGAGTGGGTGGTCAACACCATCTGGGGCATATTAGCAAATTGGCAGCTTTAGCATCATATACTGATCTTAAAACATACTGTTCCTTGGCTCACCCAACTCCTCTACAAACAGAGGGTCTTGCCATATTAAAGAAAAGAGGATGAGAAGTATTCACTAAGGGGCTCATGGGTAAGACTGAAAGTCAGATGTGCAGTGGGGTGGTACTATTGTTGTTCTGGAAAAGTTGATCCCTGGGTGTTTGGGTTTCTGTAGTACAGCGTCATGTGGCCACACTTTGAACAATTCATGTGCAGGTGTGGATTTTGGCTGGGGTGGGACAGGCAATTGCATTTTCCCTTTCTCCTAATTCCGGTGGTGATGGGAGTAGCAGCTCACAGGTAAGTTCTTTGTTAGAGAAGAGTCACTTCTGGAAGCAGTCTATGACTAAGTCTTAACCTCCAGTCCATCATCCAGTTATCTCTAATAAGTCTGGTTTCTTTGTATTAATCACTCTTCTGATTAGATAAACAAGAGTGCGTGCATCTGTCTTCTCAACTTAATTCTACTAAAACTCGAAAAGCAGTGTTTCCCTTGACTTCCAGAAACACTTCGCAGTCATTAAAAACCCTGCCCACAAAATGGGAGGGAAATGAGCTGGACTCAAAGACCTTCGAACTAGTAAATTTGCTTATGAGCTTCATTTCATGATTTTAAGATTTAATTATTTATTTTTATCAATGGTACACATGTTTTGAGGTTTTAAAAAGTCAATCTTCTTTTCTTTCACCATAGCCTCCATCATTGCTAGGATATTGGATCTACTTTTGGACTCCTGCAATTTGTAGTCTTGTAGTCAGTTTTCCATTACTTCTGGTCCTCGTATTTTTTTTTTTTTTTTTATTTCTAAGTAGCATCTCTATGTTATTTCTTGGTTGGTTTTTTTTTTGCACTTTGATTTATTATTTCTTCACTTACTTTGAAAGAACACAGACTAGCTCTTCTCTGATGTCTCTGTAATCACCTTCCCACAGTCCCTTTCTCACCTTTTTAAACATAAATACCGATTTTTTATTGGCCTTTCATATTTACACTTGCTCTCATCTGTTTGCTGTTCTTGTAACAGAAGAGCAGAGGCAGCAAGTGAGTGCTTGCACATAGACAAAGCACAAAGGCCGACTCACTGTAACTACGTGCGTCATATACGCTAACTTAACTACTGTGTAATCATTCTTGAAGCTCTACCCCATGACCCACACCCCTCATTAGGCCTCACTTCGAAACACTATCTCGATAGGCATTGATGTTTCAACTCTTTAGGAACTCTGGTGGACACATCCAAACTATACCAAGTGGGAAAACATTATTGACAATTGAGGAGTGCAACTTAAGGGTCTCCTAACTTTCTCATACGTGATAATTGCTTTTCCCTTAAGGCAATAACGATCTGGTTTTCTAGGCAATAACTATCTCACTTTCTTCAGCTTACTCTTCTGTAACCCTGTGCCGATTTTTTTTCCCACTAATTCTCTGACAGAGGTATGAATCTCTTTCAGGTATTAAAATATAGTAACTGACATTTAATTCCTTTTTTTCCCCTCTGTCCTTACAACAGAGATATATCCTGTTTAGGATTCCTTCTGGATAGGCCTTTGCTGCCTGCAAACTGTCTGTTGTGCTAAAGTCTCTTTGTTTCTAGAAACTTCAGTTTTCAGGATCATGGTTTCCCAACATTCGCTTTCTGGGGTTGACAATTATTTTTAGAGCTCTCTCTCTCTCTCTCTCTCTCTCTCTCTCTCTCTCTCTCTCTCTCTCTCTCTCTCTCTCACATACCTGTGCACTCACACTTCTGTGCTTCATTTGAACTCGCATTTAGCTGTGCGTTGATTTTATTTTCACATCCTAAAACTCCATTTGTACTTGTTACCTACTTACCGTGAGATTGCAGTCCCGAGATGCACCTAGTATCTTTCTGGACTGTCTTCTAGGGAGTGAAAACTGTAGTTCTTTTCTGTGGTCGGGGAGGGTAGCTCTGTGGATGTTCAGAACAGAGGGAGCTATACTCAGGCAGATTTTCAACAAGTTCTTGCTTTACACCCACCCAAACCCTCTTTTGCAGAGATCCCAGGTGTCTCCTGTTTCTCAGCTCTTCTGGGGTCTTGTAGTTTTTACTGCTGCGTTCTTCTAGTTGTTAAGTCGACAACCACTTATTCAACTTCCTAGCTTGTGTAATTTTGCTGGTACCATCTGCTCCTTGTTCTTTATGCTTTTGTTCTTTTAATTTCTTCATTATTATAGTTTAGAGGAATTCGGAGAGAAGAAGATATAACTATGTATGTTCAGTTTGTCTTATTTACTTCAAAGTCTGATCACTGATTTTCATAACATCTTTGTACAGGACATTTTGTATAATCGATAAATAATTGATCCTTTATGTTTAAGGACTTTGACTCTTTTAACAAACCCAGAAACTTAATCATTGACATCTCTTATATGTGAAAATCCAAGAAGTTTGCAAAAATTCAAGAATTTCACTGGCTCATTTTCCCAGATTCTTAGAATACCCAATAATTGTTTTTCTTTTTTGTTAATTTTAATCACTTAAGTCGTGAGATTAGTTAACATCATAATATACTGTTTTACCCTTTTAAAAAAATATTGGATGTGCACAGTATTTGAATGTCTGATTTCGAATTTTGTTTTGTATTTTAAGTATCTATTAAATCACAAAGGCATCTTAGGGCATTTTTATGTTAAAATGAACAATATTTTAGCTCAGCTTTCATTGAAGAAACAGCTGAATTTAGCAGATAACTTTTTCTCCAAGGGATTTCTTTAGGGATGCTGACTGAGTCTGAGAAGAAATGTAGTAGCTACATATAACAAAGCACTGATAATTGCAACATCTGGAGGAATAGATGGGATTTTAAAGAAATCTTTAAACAAGACACCAATATTTATTCTTTAAAGTCTTGCATGTGTAGAAGAGACCTGTGATATTTACACAAAATCGACTTTAATCAATAATATCTTAACTCAGAAATCATTTACTGTGAATTTTCAGTTTTTTTTACATTTATTTATTTACTTACTGTCTCTATGTGCATGTGCGTGCACGTGCACATGCGTATGTGTGTGTGTGTGTGTGTGTGTGTGTGTGTGTGTGTGTGTGTGTTGGGCACACTCATGCTATGGTGTTCTTGTGTTGGCTAAAGGATAGATAACTTGTGAGCGTCAATTCTCTCCTTTCATCTTGGAGGACTCAGGGATTAATTTTCATATATAAATGTTCAATTAAAATATTTTTATGGAAAATGTGCACAGAGGTAGATGGAGGAGTCTAACGAACCTCTGTTGTCCTGTTGTCTGTCTGCTACACTTGTTGGCATTCTTGCATTTACATCTCATTTCTGCTTCATGCTATGACAGATTTACCTTATCCCCATTCTTCTTGATACAATAGTCCAAACATTGTATAAGTTCACTTGTAAATGCATCAGTTTATATTGTAAAGCATAAGGGTTTTATTTTATATAACTAAGTTAGCAATTCCTTAACATTTATTATGAATATCTGTTTTCCTTCAAATACTACTTTCATATTTCAACATTTGTTAATTAGGATTTAAAGTTTGTATATTACATTTGTTTGATACCATTTAAGTTTTTTCCTGTCCACTATAATTTCTTTTCCTTTTTAGAAACTGCCATTTCTTTGTTGAAACAACTATCACTGTGTTATAACCAGCACTTTAGAGAGAACATGTTTAACTTGTTCCTGGATCACTTTACTTACTATGTTAGCTTTCCATTGCTATGACAAATTTGGAAAAAACCAACTTGAAGAAGGAAATATTTATTTTGCTTCCAAGAGTTCTATTTTGTTTCAGAAGCTTTGGTCAGGTCATTTGCAACTCTGTTGTTTGTAGGCCTGTGGTAAGACAAAGAACCTTGGTAGTACATGGTGAGAGAATGCTACTTATCTCATAGAGGCCAGGAATAAGAAGCCAGAGACAAGGCCAGGCAGTGGTGGCACACTCCTTTAATTCCAGCACTTGGGAGGCAGAGGCAGGCAGATTTCTGAGTTTGAGGCCAGCCTGGTCTACAGAGTGAGTTCCAGGACAGCCAGGGCTACACACAGAAACCCTGTCTCAGAAAACTAATAAAGAAGAAGAAGAAGAAGAAGAAGAAGAAGAAGAAGAAGAAGGAGGAGGAGGAGGAGGAGGAGGAGGAGGAGGAGGAGGAGGAGGAGGAGGAGTGGGAGGAGGAGGAGGAGGAGGAGAAGAAGAAGCCAGAGACAGACAGACAGAAATGTTGGGGACAAAATATAGTCTGAAGGGTCAACACTTTTCATCAGTTTCATCCCGCTTCTTAAGGTTTTGTCCTATCACAGTAGCCCATACCATTATGAACCAACACATAAGTACATAGGCCACTGGTGAGCTTAGATTCTTCAGTGTCTAATAATATCTCCAAAGCCCTGTTGTATATTGCTACATTGAGAACTAAGCTCTCAACACAAGAGCCCTTGGAGGATATTTCAATCAAAACACTTATAATTGGTGACTGTTTTTAGAAATCTGATTCAATTTTTGTCAAACTTTATTTTTTTTTTGCAGAAACATTAGATAGATGGTAATCTGTGATCTCTGTTATATTCACCATGAAGCATATGCCTAATTGTATATAAGCATATATCTATCTATCTGTCTGTCTGTCTGTCTGTCTGTCTATCTATCTACATGGTATATGCATATATCATATTATCATATATATGTACATTTATACACATATAATAACAGAGCAAAGTATTAAAACTTGGAAATGAATTCTTTGCCCGCCATTGTCTTCCATAAAAACACTGCTTTATTTAGATTGTTAATGTGATTGTTACAGTTTGTTTGTATAAATTTATAAACAAGTGTCTTTATCTGTTTATTTACTTGAGTGCTTTGCATGTATGCATTTCTAGCTGGCTTGTGACTTGCACACCAGGATATGTTCAAACTTATCATCTTCCTGCTTTTACTTCACAAGTCCTAGGACCCCAGAGGTAAGTTACCACATCTGATTTTGCCAAATATAACATTAGAATAAACTCTCATAAGGAGGCATAGTATCAAGGGATTTATTATATGTCTTTGCTTCACAGTAGCAGCACTAATATTATTATCTATAATAGTAGAATGCAATCTTTGATGGTCTTCATTCTTGAGGTAGCAAACTTAGCAGTTAATGGTCACTTCATTCCACCATTTTCTATTCCCTGACATAGATGTGACTGATTCCCATTCTACCTATAGCTGGTGTTGGATCCTGGGATTAAGACAGTTGAGGTAGCAGGAGGCTTTCCTAAAGAGGGACTTTCCATGGAAGAAGTGCTGCATTTCAGAGAAACATCTGGACAGAAAAGCTAAAGAAACCATAGCCAGAAATACTACTGGAGTCATGGTTTGCTGAAACTATTCATTTCTGTCTGTAGAGACCACCGGGAAGGCAGTAAAGACCACTATGCAAAATAATACTCTAAGCAAAACTCAGATTCCTTTGATAATTTATTTTCCCCCTTCCAAAACAGAAGTTTGTATGTTTTGTTTTATTCTCTTGGTGAAAACATATATTGAGATATAAGTTGCATACCATAAAACTTAACTGCTTTACATGCAGCATATTCCATATTTGTTTTATGTATTCGTGTACCTTTTATTATATGTTTTCGTATGATGCGATTGTGAACCATAACCGAAATATTGATTCAGAACATTGATGCTGTTTAATCATTAAAATACAAAACAAAACAAAAATAGTAAATCTCAGTCATGACTTGGGTTTGATGCAAAAATGAAAGAACTGGTACATGGTCCTATGAGACCAAATTGTAGTATAATAGAAATTTTGCATGCATCCATATTTATTGATGACTTCTGACAATTGTATAAACTTGTAGAGGAGTTTTTAACCCAGAAACATGGCTGCTCTGGTATGGGATCAAATCCAAAAACCTAGGTCTGTGTGATCCAGCTAGAATGACACACCTTTAATATCTCTGGGTCAAGTACAGACACACCCTTAGGACACCTTTAAATCCCAAACAACGAAGTTAAAATTAGTTTGTAGAAGGAAGCAGCCATGTTTGAAAGTGTTGTCTAATTGAGGGACAGACAAGGGTGCCAAATCAGAGAAAGCTTTGACAGAATGAGTCAGCAATAGGATACGTTCAACTCCCATGAGCAAGGACAGTGAAAAGAGGCAACTTAAAAGAGCATCACAAGGGAGAGAGAGCCAGTCAGTTGAGAGTCAATATAGTGAGTACAGTACAATGAAGTTGAGTTCATTTGTGAGTTCATGCAGTTCAACACCAATTAACAGAGGCAGAAGGAGCCAGAAAATTCGAATGAATTGCCAGAGGCAGTTTGAGGCCAAGTAGGGCAATTCAGTGAGAAGCTGAGAGAAGCCAAATTGAATCATTCAGCTTGGAGAGAAGTTTGAGACAGAGCAGCTGAGTTGAAATCAGCCACCCAGAGGAAAGAAAGAACCAGAAAGGGTGAACTTATACAACATCTCTGAAATGACGGTTATATAAACTGATAGCTCTACTAAGAGAGTTGTCCTAGCTTCACAAATTCAAATGGGTTCAGAGACTCAATCCCCTTCCTGAAGAAAATGCACAGGACCTATTAATTTGTCCTAAAATATTTTCTCTTCCTTCTTCTGATAGTTCCATATTAACTTATATTAATTATTTGGTATTTATATTTGTCTACAAGTTATCCTCTTATCTATAGGTAAATAGCTAGTATAAATTATTAAAAGCATATTATAAAAGTTTAAATTCTCAACATTATATAGTCTTTAAATAATCAACTTTATTATTTGTGCAGTTAGGTTCACAAGAAATTAGTTGTTTACAGTTCCAAATTTTGAAATTTGGACATATCAATTAAAAAGTTTTCTTTTTTATTTTTATATTGCTTTAAGATCTTTAACCTCGTATTTACTTGCTTTCATTTTTTTCTTTTTTACTAAATAAAGTACATTATTGAATGACTCTATTTGGCATCTTGAGATGTAGTTTTAGTTCTTGTTATTATCTACCTGGTATCTCGACAAATCTTTTACTTAACAACTTTATTCTTTGACAATTTTGTACATGTATAAAATGTGTTTTGATAACTTTCATTACCATCCCTTCTCCCTTGTAGTATATTCTAAAAAGTTTTAAACCTAATTTTAAATTTCAAAAATAATAGAGTTCTAAAAGGAGATATCTTATAAAAGTAGATTTTATTTATTATTGTAATGCTATGGATAATTTCTTTTAAATAACCAATGTGTAAGGAAATGTAAATTAAACCTGCTTGGTAATCTATCTTATCCTAGCCAGAATGGTTAACATCAAGAAAACAGTTAGCAACAAATTCTGATGTGGAAAAAGAGGAATACAGGTGGAAGTGTAAACTGATACAGCTCAAGTAATATGGATTTTCTCAAAAGAAAAAGTCTAAAGTAGAACTAACATATGCTCCAGCTATACGACTCCGGGGCATATAAGCAAAGTGCTTGAAGTCCCACTGCAGACTTTTAACTCATCCATGTTTATTGTTGAATCATTCACCATGATTAGGAAGAGGAACTGGCCTAGGTCTCCATCAATAGTTGAAAGATAATGAAATTTAGTACGTATACCCAGTGAAGTTTTAATTAGCCCTAAAAAATAAGTGAAATTATGACATTTACAGAAAATGAATGTATCTAGAAATTATTATATATATATGTATAATATAATGTATATATATATGTATAATGTATATATGTATCTATTTGGAGGAGTGTTAGGATAAATATATCATATAATACACACATACACACACACACTCACATTTTTCCTTTACTGATTATTTATAGTATAAAACAAAACTACAGAATCCAGAGTTTTTAGAATATCCATAAAATTTCTCTGAACTTTAGACTTTATTGACCTTATCTATATTTTTTATTTTAATTTACCTTTAATTTGTTAATGAGTCCAATGAAGCTTAGGCAAGTGTATGTATGTATGAATGGATAGATAGATAGATAGATAGATAGATAGATAGATAGATAGATAGATAGATAGATAGATAGATAGATAGATGGGAGGGGTGGGGTTCATTCAGTAATGAACGTCGAAGGAGCTATGAGAGAGGAAGAGGTCTTTAGGATAGAGGAAAGGTAGAATAACAGAAGTGCTGTGACATGGCAGTCAGTGGGCACTGCTCAGAGGAGGAGGAGGAGGACCTATGGGGCTGAGGGATAGAGTGGGAGAAGATGAACAACCAAAGATGAAATGACGCCCTGCAATTAATTACCGTTTATGCAGATTTTTAAAGGCCCTGGAAACCTGCAGCAGTCAGACCTGCAGAACACACAATAGTGAAATAGAAAACCTGAGCTTTGTAACTGGAGACAGAGCTTCACCACTGAGCTGGGTCAAACACGCCAGACACACCACTAGCCTAAGCTTCGTTGTTCTCATTAACAAATTAAAGGCAAATTAAAAATAAAAAAATATAAGTATGGAAAATAAAGTCCAGAGTTCAGAGAAACTTTATGAATATTCTAAAACCTCTGGATTCTGTAGCTTTGTTTTGTACTACGGAGATTCAGTAAGGGCTAAAATGGATTTAAGAATAGTGAACACTGACATTCTGCAAAAAATATTGTTAAAATTTAGGCAAGTCTTTATTAAGATGGCTTTCTGCATATTTATATGAAGCAAAAGAATTATGTACATATCTAATATATTGATGAAGACACAGAATGAATTACATACATGTCTAAGATGTTATATATAAATTTCTATTTCTATGTAAGTGTGCATGTGTGTGTGTGTGTGTGTGTGTGTGTGTGTGTGTGTGTGTACTTACATGCACAGTACATGTGTGGAAAGTAAAAGAACAACCTTGGGTGTTAATCCTCAGGCCGCTTTCCATACTCTGTTTGAGACCAGTCTTCCATTGACCTCAAACTTCACCAACCAGCTTAGCTGCTGAGTGAACTTCTAGGTGACTGAGCTTCCAGGGGTCTGCCTTCTTTGTCCTCATCTTATTTGTGGCGGGATTACAGGTGTGCACCACCATGTCACATGAGTTTTGGCAATCAGAATGCAGGTCCTCGAACTTGTGAGATGAATGCATTATAGTCCATATTATAACTTTGTTGTCATAACTACTTAGCCTTAACATAAATATTCTTCTTTAACTTTAATACTGTGAATATTGTGGGTAGGTACTTGTGATTTCTCTGGTTCAAAGAGGAAAACAGGGATTGTTAGATGTCAGTAGATTTGTTTTGTATTGTATTGCATTGCTGACTAATTTTGGCATTTGTATATTGTAGTTATAATTCTAATTAAAGAATTCATGTGTAGCTAAACTTGTTGTTCATTGTCAGTGTTGCCTCGACCTCTTTTTCTACAAGTTGTACAGTTTCTATATTTTCTTATTTATCTCTGCCATTTCCACATATGAATGAGTTCTTGGCTCATATGAGCTTTGCTTCCCAAAACGTCATGAATATGAAATCATTGTCTTAATGTTTTCACTATTAGAGAGAACTCTGTGGCCAGAAATATTTTACGTTTTTGTTATAAGTTTGCCTCTTTTATATAAATTAAAGCACTATGTCTTTGTAATAAATATTTGATATAGTTTATTTTACTTACTTTTTAAAATATTTGTAAGTTAATTATGATGGTTAGTTTTAACTGTCGAATAGACACAACCTAGAATCACCTAGGAAGGGAGTCTCAGAGGGATTGTCTAGATCAGGTTAGCCTGTAGTCATGTATGCAAGGGAGTATCTTGATTATGTTAACTGTGGGTGGCACAGTTCCCTAGGCTGGACATTGTGAACTATTTGAATGAACAGAATGAGCATTCATCACACTCCACTCTTGATTCTTGATGGGAAATGACCAACTTCTTCAAGTCAAGGTTCCTTGACTTCCCTCAAGTGATGTTCTGTAACCTGGAATTGTGAGATTGAAACAAACAAAAAGTACCTCTCTATCCTGTAAGGTTCGTTTTTTCTATAATAGGAAACGAAACAGTTTATTTACTTACTTTCAAATAATTTGGAAGAGGCAAGTCTTCAATCAGAAAACTGTATAATATTTTCAGTTCTAATTGTCTGCTGGTTTAAGATACTTTATCAACAATAACTAATTCATCCATTTCTTAATGTCTATATCTGAACTTCATTTTGTTCATCTTTGAGTTTTTTTCTATACTTTTGCCTTCAAGTTGCTGATTCAATGTCTTTTTTAATGTTAACTTTACTAACAATTAAATTCTATCCTAGCCCTTAATTTTGATTGAGCCTTTACATGTTAGTGTTTTAAATTGCATTAGAGTGCTACTTAGATTTTACTTTATTTAGCTCTGTTTTTACGTTTATTATGTGTGTTTGGTCTAGAACAGTGTTCAAAGCTATCTTACCATTTTTTATCCTGCTGAAATACCTGTGTCTTGGCTTACCTTTTAGTCTGTTGTATAAAGGCTTTATCAGAGAGTTTGTTCTAAGTCCTTGGGTTGCTTAGTTCTATTTACTCACCCTATTGATACTTGCCTACTGATAGAGCTTATGACTGGCATGATCTGATTTCTGGGAGCCGTGCATACATTACTGTTTAAGTCTTAGATTGTTTAATGGGCGAAGCCTTGCTGGTTTGAAATACACTTTGTGATACTCAGAATGTTTGTGGTCTGATACTTGGAGCCAAGGCAATAAGGGTAATATCAGATTCTTCGTGATTAGGAACTGTTTGTATTTTATATCTGGGGTACTCATTGAAACTGTCTCTAAACATGCAATATATTCATCACTATCAATATCTCCATTTCTTCTTTTTCTTAGACACACATAAAACACACACACAAACACATGCCACACATTCACATACATCACTCACACACACATATAACAAACTATACACACACACTACACATACTACACACACACACGCAATACACACACACCACACATATTCCATGCACACCACACACACATACAACACACATGCCACACATATACTATACACACTACACACACACTACACATACATCACACACACACACCACACTCATACAATATACATACAACACACATACACTACACATATATCACACATACCACACACACACCACACACACATATAATATGTACACAACACACATACACTACACAGATACGAAACATACCACACACACATACAACACATACACCACACATGTACTACACACACTATACACACTACACACACACAAATACACGTACAACATACAACACAGACACACAACATGCATGCATATACAACACACACATAAACACGCACACCACTCACATATATAACATGTACATAACACACACAAACATAAATATACACAACACACACAAACACATAACACACGCATACAATACACACAACAAATACACATACAACACACAAACATAAACACACACCACACACATATGTAACACACACACAAAACACACAAATACACACACCATGCACAAATGCACCACACACACACACACACACACACACACACACACACACACACACTGTGTCTCTGTTTTGAGAGTCATATTCTCCAAAGATAGTAGGGCAATGATAATTAGCAAGATATATGTACGTTCAGCCTGGGATTATTATTTATCCTGCCTTGTAGTTATTGCTTGTCTTGGGGATTTGGTGTATATTGTGTAGAATTGTGGATTTATAAAGCTCTGCTTTCATATCAATGATTATATGATTGATGGTTGTCCCTGTCTTTAATAGCAACTAATTATGATTCATAGTTTTTTCACCAGGAACTCCTGATGCTAATGAGTTTTCTCTGTTTCTGGTAGTAAAATGGCTACCATTGATAGTTTTGGACTTCATTGATTTTTGGATTTTTTCTGTCTTCATAGATATCTGTGCAAGAAGCTAGGATACCATGAATCCTTTAATGCTAGACAAGTCCCAATTTTGAATGATTTCTCTGAATTATAGTTTTACACACTGAGATGTAGGTCTTCCTTTTACATCTAATAATCATCTAGCTAAGTATTGGTCTGATAAATCAAGTATAATACCTTCAGACTCAGAAGACCAAGAGACTTCCATTCTTATTATAATGTCATACTCTGATTCTTATACAGGATGAAGACTGAAAACTATCTGAAATTAGTGACTGTCAGCAGAAATAGCTAGCTTTCAGTAATCCAGTTATTATAACAGTATTTTTGAATAATTTTTATTTCTTGGGTAAAAGAATTTTATTGAAAAATAATGTTTGACAGAAAAATATCGTATTTAGCAAATTTTTAGTCTGCTATCTGCCTACATCTACCCTAAAATTCTTCTCTTGTTGTGTACTATCTCTATTTGATAAATGATGAGAAGTCAGCTTCAGCTAAGTATTCACTGAGACCTTTAGCATCTTCAAATACTGCTTCCAAAAAAACAAAACAAACAAACAAACCCATTTAGCTGTGTAAATGGTCCAGTGGGAAATGGAATGCTTGGCAGTGTCTGCAAGTAAGACTGAAAAATAGTTTTGTTGTTTTTTAAACTCCTGAGATATTGTACAGGTTGTTGACACATTAGAAGAAATATGTTATATGGAAATGTATAAGTTATAGATGACCATATTGTGAACTACCCCAACACTTAGCTATAAACAGCAATCACTGAGCACACAGTTCTGTAGATGGGCAGTTGGGGGTATGCTTAAGCAAACATTTGCAGACATTAGGAAGGATGCAGATAACTTTTAAGATGTTGATAACGTTTAGGATGCAGAAAACTCAATATATCTGAGAGGAAGTTATCAAAAATTTTTATTTACTTGGCCCAAAAGACAAATGTTAAGTACATTTTATTTAATTTATCTGTAATTTGATATTTCATCTTTATCACTTGCACAATATATCAATATATCAATATAATATGGCTCTTCTTTCAACCCAAGACAAGGAATATTTATATTTCATTTATTCAATATTTATTCATTATGTTCCTTTGAGCCCTAGAGGGATAAATCAGAGAATTGGAGTTTACATTGAAAATTATATTGTCCAGTATGATAGCCAATGGCTGTGTGAAATTAATTGAAATCTTGAAATGTTCTTTTGAGCAGCAGAAATGTGGTCCTATTGGGTTTGCAATGTATAGACAGTAAAAGTACAAACTGGATTGTGAATACTTATGATGAAATTAGGAATTAAAAATATCCAGGGTGGTGGATTAGTACTCAGAGGTAGGAGAGGGTGGAGGGGAGGGGCTGTGTGAGGGGGGGAATGGGAGGAGAGGGGAGCGGTGATCAGGATATAAACTGAATAAATAAATACATTAATGGAAAAAAATCTCGCCTAATTTTAAGGTTTTGTTTTAAAATGGTAATATTTTAGATATTACCATTATAATTAATATTTTAGATTTAGAATATTTAGATTAATATTTTAGATATAGGCTAGAGTTGGTTGAATATAATGTAATAGCAATGTTGACTTAAATGTATATTCTTAAAATTAAACCTCAATTTCTTTTTCTTTTTCTTTTTTTTTTTTTCTGTGATGTTAACAAAAAGCTTAAAGTAACACATATAGCCCAGGCATCCTACCTATGCTTAATTTCTTTCAGGCAGAGCAACTCTAGGAGTCAAGAGAAGAGAATAAAAGGTATTTCAATAAACAGATGGAAAATAAATCCTAGAAATAGATAATGTCATGTTGGGTAGCCATGGAGGAACTCTCTTGACTTTTAGCTTGAAATCTAACTTATATGAAGACATCAGTAACATGAGGATTTGGGGAATAAATGTTTCCTAGGCAGAGGCAATGTCAAGCACTAGCCCCTCATGTAGGACACAAGTTTGGAGGATTCAGGCTGGAAGGGAATGAGTGAACACGAGGGGATAGGGTGCTTGACTGTGAGAAAGACAGCAGGCAGCCCACTCATCTCATGTTTGCCAGAGGTCAAATCAATTTTATTTTTCTTTTTAACTTCTGTTAAGACTCTGAATGAGATCACTAATATTTCAGAAAAAAAAAAGTTAGGGGGATTTGAATATTGTAACCATGGTAACTTGAATTATTCACATCTTACTGAAGTTTCCTCCTTTGTAAAAATGGAGCAATAGTAGTAATTGCCTCGCAGGGTGATTACAAAAATCAAATACAGTAGAATATGTATATATGTTCTAAGTGGTCAAGATGTCAGCTCTTCATGTGCTACATATCATCAGAGGGTGGGTTCTTTGTTTTTTGGTTTTTTTTGTTTGTTTGTTTTTAAATATAGTTTCTCTGTGTAGCCCTGGCTGTCCTGGAGCTCACTCTGTAGACCCGGATGGCCTCAAACTCAGGGATCTGCCTGTCTCTGCCTCCCTAGAGCTGGGATTAAGGGTGTGAGCTACCACTACCTGGCCTGAAAGATAGATTATTTCTCAAATTAACTATAAATTTATCTGTAGAATATCATAGGTGTGTGATCTCAGTTTCATCAAAAAATGTTTTAAAATTACCCATGAGTTAATATTTCTGCTTTTTAAATTAAACCATCTTTGTGTAGTAGTTAATCTTTTTTTTAAAGAAAAAAATGGATTTATTGAGTATGCTACAAAGGGCAATAGCTTAGATAGTAGTTGCAACCCAATTATTTTACTGAGAGTTTAGTAATGAAACAAATATCATATAAGCCACCTTGCATCATTTTATTAGACAAATGAGAGGACAAAAAGGAATTTATAGGAAACAGAAGAGGAGGGCAAGAGGGAAAGGAAGAAGGAAGGAAGGAAGGAAGAAAAGAAAGAAGGGAGGGAGGAAAAGAAGCAGGTAGGCCCTCTCATTACCTTCTTTATTTTGAATTCTCTTGCAACAGGATTCTCTGAGTTAACATTTCTCGGTTTTGGGTGAGTGTAGGTTTATAGGATTTATGATATAATTACTTTCCATAGGCCAAATATATTGTTTTGGACCTCTCTCATTATTTAAAAGCTTATGACATATGTATTTTATTATATATTGCTTTAAATCATTTTAAAAATAGTTTAGGTTTAAATTAAATAAAAATATAAAGCATTGTTTCTATGAGAAAATGCATTCCAAGTTACACAGAACTAAGTTATAAAAGAACTTTTGGAACACAGCCCATTTATAAATTCAGGAATTTCTCATATATTTTGGGGAGTGGGAATTCTTAAATGTCTCATTAAAAGTTCTCCTTGGAGAGCATATTTCCTAAAAAGAAGGGTAAAATGTAGGACTGTTTATTTTTGACAGAGTCTCACTCTAGGCCAGGCTAACTTGGAACTTATTATGCAATCCAGAACTTGCAGCAACCTCCTGTCTCAGTCTCTTCCCATGTGCTGGGATTATAAACCTGAGCTACCATGCCTAGCAAGGATTGATTTTTAGACAACATGGTAAACTTCAGAGAAAAAATGTAGTATGAGATTTTCTTTGTGTAGGAAGTATTATTTGCTGAAGGTTAAATAGAAGCCATACAGTGTTTTATTAAATCTGAGGACAATGTTCTCAAAACTTCTTCCTTTAATTCCCATTGAAGACATATTTTGTACTATAGTTATAAATAAGAAAAGTAACTGAGGTGTCTGCAAATGAAGAAAAATGGTATTGGAGTTGCATAGTCCAGAACCTTCCATAAAAAAAAAAACCTGTTATGGAGTGAGAATTGCATCTTGAAAGTATTGGGAACCATTGAAACATCTCGGGGAGAGATATGATCATATTTGTTTGGTAGAACAGCCTGTTCATATGTTTGAGAGATGAACTTAGTTGTGGTGACTGCAAATAAAGGCAAGTGAGACTTCATTTAATAGCACAAAATAGGAAATATTTTTTGGAGTAAACAGAAATCTTAGAGAGCCTGGGGAAATGGGCCAAAAACCAAAACAAACCAAAAAGCCAAGAAGATTGAAAGAATTTGACAGAATTTATTTCAAGTTGGGCAATGGATTAAGTAATACTGGTGTTCCCAGAGGTAGGGGTTAGTAGTATGAGAGTCGGGGTGAGCTAGCAAGTCAGTGGGTTAAAAGCAAGATGCCCGTGAAGTAATTGAATAGCTTGTAGATTTATTGGTCTAAAGCTCAAGAATGAAGACACATTTGGGAGGCTGTTAGGCTATTGATCATCACTGAAGTCATGGATTGAGATAAGACTCTCTACAGGGTGTGTACGTGGAAAAGACCGTGGACGATAGCGACTTGGGGGGAACAATTGCTTTAAGTGAGACAATAGTGGGAGGGAAATGATGTAAGTGAGACTGAGCAAATGGGAAAAAAAAATCAAAGAAATGAGGTGTTGGGAGAGGAAAGTTTGAAGGAGCCAGTAGTAAATATTGCTGAAGGTCACAAGAAGGTTAGAGAGTATACAGAATAGACACAGTACTATAGGATTTTAAATCGGTGTACCGCATCAGGACCTCTCAGGAACAAGTGTAGCGGGACAGAAGTGAAAACTGAGTCACAGCATAAGAATTGAATGAGGGGGTAAAGACCTGGGCACAGATGAATTTCGATTCTGAGTTCTGAAGGGAAGGAATGAGAATGGCTGTTGGAGGCGACCTCGGAGAGGGGTCAGAATTGTTTTCATATTGAGGATTGGGACTATAATTTCATCACGAGCAGCTCCACAACTGAACAGTGGATATTCGATGACAAAATGTCTGATGTGCAAGGGGAGACGGGGCTCAGAGTATAGAGTCTCCTAGGCGGCAGGTTTGGTATCTTTCCATTGTAACTGTGTTGAAACTTCAGACAGCCCCATAACAATAGGGTAACTTATATGTGTCCTTCATCAATTAGTAATCTTCATTTATCACCAATGGGAGCTTAAGAAATGATTAATTTTCATTATGCTCTCAAAAAGAATAATTTCTATAGTCATAGCCTTCATAATGTCTCCAGAGTTTCATTTTTCCTTTACTCATTCCTCAGATTTTATGGCTCATTAAAACATCTTCTCCATTAATTGAACCAAAATTATGCTTACTGTCAGGGATATGATGATAAACCAAACACAATACCTGCCCTTGAGACACTGTAGTTTTGCACAGGGCCCATTAGGAATGAATCTCAAGGTCCTTTCTGTCACTTCTGCCGATAACCAAACAGCCTGCATCCTGGGGGTGAATAGTGACACAAACTTCTCTTCATCTTCCGTTTACTGTGATGATATTCAAAGCCAACATCAGCTTCTCCTTGGCATAGACTTGAAGGGTTAGTTTTATATGAAAGTCCTATGAGTTCCTCTTGTGCAATTAAACTTAGTTACAGAGGGACACAGGGAAGAAGCTTCAGGGTTAGTTTTCTGTGTCTGAGTAATAAGATATTGGAGAAAAATCAACTTAAAAGGAAAAAGGTTGTTTCGTCGTATGTGTACTGATGGTTCAGTCTATGATTTCTTAACTCAACTGCGCAGGCCCTGTGATGGTACAGTGTATCAAGGTGAGAGCACATGGTGGAAGAGTGTTACTTCATATGCACTTGAACAGCAAAGCAAGAGACAGCAAGTGACAAGGTCCCAGTATATCCTCTAGACTAGTGCTTCTCAACCTTCCTAATGCCCCGATACTTTAATACAGTTCCTCAAGTTGTGGTGACCTCTGACCATAAAATTATTTTTGTTGCTACTTCATAACTGTAATTTTGCTGCTGTTATGAATCACAATGTAAATAATTTTGGAGACAGACATTTGCCAAAGGGGTTTTAACTCACAGGTTGAGAAGCGCTACCCTATAGGCATGCCCTAATAATCCAACTCTTCCCCTATCCACAACTATTAGCTGGGGATGCTGGAGATAAAGAAGTTATGCAACACTTCATTTTTCTCAAAATATGTTACATTGGGAAAAAGCACAGTGTTTGAGATTCAGAACATCTGGGTCTGTCAGTAATCGCTTTTGTTGTTCACTAGCTAAGAACACATCATTTAACAGCTTTTACAAGATGAAGATAACACCTGCCCTGCCTATTTGTTAGGTTCTAAGCTTTGATTTGTGTTACTACCTTTAAATCCAATAAAGGAGCCAATTGATTGTAACTTAAATCTGTTGCTTTGGGATGGTGTCAGGATCTTAATGTATTTTGTCTTAACATTCATGCCTAAAGTTTTTTTTTTCAGATAAGGAAGACACTAATTTGTTAATTTTGCTCAACGAAATTGAGATAGGCTCCTGTCCTTTGCAACAGAAGGCAGCCCAAGCTACTCATGGTTTGCTTCAGAATTCAGACTCTTGCCTCTGTAGAGGCTTGAGCTGGTTCAGATGCACATTCTCTTGCAGAGAGTCCTCTGTGGTCACATCCAGGGTCTCATCAGAGCACAAACGTGGGTGGTGTGGCTGACTGGATGCTTGTGGTGCTCAGTAAGGAAGGTGACAGCATCTCTGTAGTCATGATCTCTATGTAGTTGTCACAACAAATCTCAGCCCAGAGAATAGGCAGGTCTTCTGACTCCTATGGGAAACACTGTGTGATCTTAGCATTAGTAGAAAGAACTAGTCCCCACATTATTATGACTCAAGACTGTTGATCAAGATTACAATACATTGTGAAAGTTAAGGGTTCCAATTGTCCTGGGGAGGCAGAAATGAAGTCGGAGGGGTGTAAAATCAGACTTTGTTGTAGTAAATTAGTACTCAACAATCTTGTTCATTGTCAGCCGAGAAGGAGTCATCCCCCTACCTATGGATCAGTTACGACACTAAATCCCTTTGCTACCCTGGTTCCTCTTGCAGTGGCCATTAATGATTGACACCAGTGATGATCTGAGTTATACATTACTCAGTAATTAAAGTTTTCCTTTGCCCTGAATTCTGTGACTTAACACATATTATTCAGCCTTTTCTTGTGTCCATTGTTTGAGTCCTGAAAGGACAATGAAAACAGTCTGAGTATTTGGAAAGAGCCTAGATTCAACACTGAGTAACTTGGCATTACCTTTGTGTTCGTTAGGTACCCGGCAAAAAGTAACCAGCACACAGATATCTAGTGAACAATAGTTTTTGTCTCGAGCTTATTGATAGAAAGTCTTTAGGCAGTCATATATGTCAAATACATATTTCATCAACCTAATCTTAACATATTTGTGCTTTCTGAACAGCTTCTTCTTTTCTATTAACATTGAAACAACAACATATAAACATTCGCTAAGAAAATATAACCCACAAAACCCAGTGTCTACAGCATTAAATGATAATCGTGCATGTATTTGCACATGACTGGTTTTCTGATGCCTTACTTGGAATTGTGGCTACCAAGTGTCTACAATCCTTGATAGCTTTATGCTTTATCCTCTTGATGTCTAAAATTATGTCCCCAGTGACAGGGATGAATTATGCTCATCAGACACAAGGCATTTGGGCCACATCTTATGCATAACAGGAGTGGTAAAGTCTATCTCTAGAATGCTATAGAGCAGGATGCAGACTTTACTTTGGACCTGGGCAAGTCCCTTCAACCCTGTGAGCATCGATTTCTTCATTCAGAAACTATGAATTAACTGCACCCCCTTGTAAGACTGAAGGAGGCACTACATAGAAGTGGATTAGTGGAGTGACCACTGCAGCCTATTTATGGGTGCCATAGAGAAGACAGCTCACATGGCTTTGCCAAAATAGACTACTCATATGTACAAATCAGTGTTTTCAATTGCTGATCAATTATGCACATGCTCACATGCCCCCCTTGGGAACCTGCCTTGATTGGGAACCTGCCTCCACTGGGAACAGTTGACTATGTCAGGAGACATTTTGGATTCTAATTTGCAGGAATGGAGCAAGGATGCTGCTATTGGAACCAATGGGAAGAGAGAAGAGCATTTTTCTATGAACATCCTGCAATGCTCAAGAAACATCTGCCTCCCCACCCCAGCTTTCATTGAGGAGTTTCCTGGTTCACAATGCTGATGGAGCTGAAGTTGAGAAACCTTTAAGTAGATCGTAAGGAATCCTTGCACAGAGAAATAATGAACCAGCGCTCACTGAGAGACCAGCTTGTCAAGCACCTGTTGCTCTTTAGTCCCAGGTATAATACCATCACCTTCCAGGGTGGGTCTGTGCACAGTCCACATCGAATGGCTGCACGCATTAGCTTACTTCATTCTCAAGATTCCCTAAGAGAGGGCTGGATTGGCATAACCTTCCCCATCCGTCCTCGCCCCCCCCCCTTTTTTATTTTTGCAGAGGAGGAGGAGGAGTTAGGCTGGGAAGTTGACTTTCTCCCTGAAACACAGATTGTAATTAAACCCAGACGTTCCCCACGTACAGCGCTTCTTCCACTCTCATGTGCCCCGTGGTGCGTTTCTGTGGGGGAATGCAGGAGGCATATTAGACATGGTTCCTCCCTGCCAATTCTTACTCAGCTGTTAGAGATCACACCCGTGGACAGTTATTTATACCTATTGGGCTGTAATACATTTGCGATGATTGCTCCCCTCCCTGGTGCTGCAGAATGTGGCTTTGCAGCTGAACTGAAACTTGAGGATTTCTCTGTCTCCCGAATCTTCTGCAACATAAATGTAGTAACCAGTTTGCAAAACAAGGGTGCTACCCTTTCTTTACAATCTGTACTTTCAGAGCATATGCCATCATGTTCCTTCTCCCCCTCCGGTCCTCCTACATAGCCCAGATGGTGCCAGGCCTGCTCCTTCTAACTTCTGCTTTCCTCTTCTTCTGTTTCATGCCCCTTCACTTCCAAGTGATTGAGTGAGAGGGGCTGAGGTTTACTGATAGGATGTTTGACTTGAAGTCCAGATGTAAACATATACCAGAATGCAACCGGTTTTTGGCATGTGAACTCTGTTCCCCTCAGATCAGTGGCTGTCAGCATGTCAGCATCTGCAGTTAGTTCATGGAGTTCTGGGAAGCCCTGACTTTTAATTCAGATCTTATGAAAGTCTCAGGAATGTATTTTAGGGGGAAAAATAGACAGGAAATGCCTAGTCACTGCAAAGCTGCCTGATATCCCTAAAGAACAATGTACTTCTCTCCTTGCGCATGCTGGGTTTATGCTGTCAAATTACTTTGATATTATTTTGACAAATGAGTAAACCTGATTCAAACTGACGCTCAGTCACAAAGAAGTTTTTAATACCTAAGCTATTAAAAAAAACACCCCCAAACATCAGGTAATCATCTTTTCCATAGAGGAAATAAACAGATTTATGATTTAGTGAATATTTATTATTAAAACTTATCAAAAAGACTTAGAAAACTTTATAAGCTTTCTGATGTCATTAAATTTGCTCTGCCATATTTTTTATAAATACATGTAATCAGCAGCACAATTATTATTAAATGTTATGTGAATATGTGTATTTATCATCTATCATAATCTATCTATAGATAGATATAGATATCTTCCTATATCTATACCTATTTATCTATAAATGGATGATAATCTATCATTTATCTATTTCCAGCATCCATCTATCTTTATCTATATCTATAGATATCTCCCTAAATCTATATCTATCTATGAAAGATGATCATCAATCTGTCTGTCCGTCCATTATCTATCTATCTATCTATCTATCTATCTATCTATCTATCTATCTATTATTTATCATCTATCTATCATCATCTCTCTATAGATAGATATAGATATCTTCCTATGTCTCTACCTATCTATAGGTGGATGATTATCTACTATCTATCTATCTATCTATCTATCTATCTATCTATCTATCTATCATCATCATCTATCATCTATCATGTTTCTTATCAACTAGTAGCACAAAATTCTCTGAGTCTTTGCTTTGTTCTCATGTTTATTTCACCGTGGAACTATACCTTATAGAAAACCATTGGTAGTTCAATGGTGCTTCACAGAGGAACAACTTGGAAAGATATAGACCCATGCTGGCTTTCCTCCTGCCTAAGGACATGGAGGGAAGTGGAGTGTAAAACAGAATCTTTCCTGATTTATTTTTACTTGGGCTGCTTTGGAAGATACTCAAAACTTATGTCCTCCATAAAAGACAGAACGGAAAGCACTACAAGATACAGCTTAGGCAGAAACTACCAACGGGAACTATCATTTTCCCGAGTCCACACCCCAGCCCTTAGAGTGGGCTGTTAAACCCAACTCAAAGCACATCTTATAAGGACATCTTAGTGTTACCAATGCAAGAAGGACTCACAGGATACTACTGGCCTGTCCATCTTTTCTTACATCATTCCCCTGTTGAAATCACTATCTGTCTTCCCAGTATTCCCATGGAACCTGAATCCTTGGCGTGTTCTCTGGAGTCCTCCTAGTTTTCTGTCTTGTCTCCTCTCTCAGTGGACACAGGCATCTGTGTGCAGGCAAGTGCCAGCAACTGCCCCATTAAATCTCTGTGCAATGACTAGTCTGTCTAGGGGGCAGGAATTGGCACAAATTGTTGCTTTTAAGACCTGAATGTCCTCTGGAAGAAGGGTCTACCACCTGATAGACTGAAGAGAACAGTATTGGTAGCCTCATTTGTCAGTCCCAAGCTCACTAGGGGCCTCCCTTAAACATTACAGCCTAAGTTTTTTATAGAATGAATTGTGTTGGAAGACCTTAATTTTCATGGATGTAAAGGAAGCCACTTTCTAGTATTTAACATTTGAATTGAAATAATGGTACACCAATAGAAAGAAATGAAATAATTTTCTTTTATGACTTCCTTGTGGCTTTGAGTTCATTGACTGAATAAATGTTTATCAAGAATCTACCAAGGTCCAACATTATATTTAGTTATAATTCATTTTTCTTGTAGTGTGGGATCCTATGACAGGCTATTGGGAAATAGAAAATTGCAAATTATGTGTTAAGAAAGTCAGGGGCAAGATGTTGAATTAAAAAACAGGCAATGAGAGTTCCCACTTTGAATAAACTGGAGGTAAATGATATTTAATAGGCTGAATAGAAATCAAAGGGTAAACAGCCATTCAAAAGAAGGAAGGTGAGCCTTCCAGGAAGAGATGATACCAAGAGGAGTGTGAAAAACAGTTGCAGAGCCTAGAGATTCTGGCGACTGAGGGAGGACAACATGAGAGAGAAATGCAAGGGTAAATATAGGACTTACTGGAACTGTGAGTTCTGCTAAAATGTTTAGATCTTGTTTTTATTTTATAACATGATTCCAGTAATTGTTTTTGCAGGAATTATCTGACATACCAATATATACCCCCATGTGTCCTTGGTTCCTAAACCTTTAAAAAAAATTACTAACACTGGATTGAGAATGCTTAGAATGAATTTTTTCTGTGGAGCATATATAAAAATTCTCATGAATTTCAAGTGAGCCATTTTATCTTTTGGTTCATTGGAGGAAATGAAAGAAGAAAGAAGCACTTGAATGGGCCTTCCAGGAAAAACCTAACATTTTAAATCTTCCAGGTTTCAAGAGTTGCTGAGAATTTCAAAGTGGGATTTTTGACTTCCAGAAAAAGTGTTTCTAAGCAGGGTTTTGGTTAAGCAACCTGAGAACTGCATCTCATTTGAGCCAGCCATTGATTTTAGCCTTCAGCATATGTGGTCGATGTAGAAAACAATTTAGGGGAGCCGTATCGTAAGTCACAGAGGCTATATCCTTCGCAAGCCAGCCTCCCAGATAAGGCTTTTTTCTTGTGGTTGCATGAGGATGCTGGCTCCCATTATGCAGCAGGTACAGTGTGATTTTTGACAGAGGGAGGATTCTAAACACAAGTGGTCAAGGGAAGGTTCCAAATAATTTGAGAAATATGTGTAAAAAAAGTGTTATTTCTTCACATGCAACTCCTCTGAAGACATCCACTGCCCATTCTCTTAACTGAGTTAACATATAAGAGCAATAATTCTAGTATGAAATAGTAAACGTGGTACAAGACAGAAGGTGGGTTGAAAAGTAAAAACTTGCTTTGACAAATTAAAAACTTATTTACCTAAGTCCAGAGTATATTGAATATAGAGAGGAAAAGCAAAGACTCCAGGCTGTCAGTGAGATGAAGATTATATACTATTGTGTTCATCTGTATTAGTCAAATCTATAATCAGGCCATGAAATCAAATGAAAAAAGCAAATAAACAAACCAATGAATCTGATATTCTTCTATACTTTCTCTTAAAATTCTTCTTTCTTTCTTTCTTTCTTTCTTTCTTTCTTTCTTTCTTTCTTTCTTTCTTTCTTTCTTTCTTTCTTTCTCTTTTTCTCTCTCTCTCTCTTTCTTTCTTTCCTTCTTCCAAAACTGGATCTACTTTGTATGAATACAACTTCTTTTACCAGAAAGATCCTCCTCCTAACAGACTACTGAAATTATAATGCAGAATGAAGTTGGTGCATGTTATCCTTTGTGCGAGTTATATAATATGCCTATTAGATTGCTATGAAGCCATACTTATCTAATTATAATGAGGCCACCTCCTTGAAGAACACGTTTGTGTCTCATATAACTAATTAATGAAGACTAGAATAATTGATGGTGAATGTAACTGAAGTATACCAGTAGACACTGACATTTAACTTCTCTCTGCCATTGGTACCTCATCAGGCATACTAATACAAGATGATTTGATAAAACAATAGCCCCGTCCAATCCGAACAGTGCATATTCCATATGGCTAACACCTCAAAAGATTATTGTAGATAATTGAAACTGTAGGTCATTTAAAGCTGTTCCTTATAGTTTCTGGTTACAGAGGTCTATTTCCATGAGTAATAATGTACTAATATGAGTCTGAGTTCAGTTTATTCACTTGCAAGTGGAGGAAGTTTTGCACTCCTTAAACAGGACAAGAAAGACCTGCACTGATTGCCATTTGCGTGATGTGAAATCCAAGCCAGTGGTAAAGCTACATGCAGCAATGCAGCACAGCCGCACCAGTTGGATAGCCAGGCCTGTGGGTGTCTGTGTGACGACAGTTCTGAGTAAGCAGATTTTTTAATAAAATTGGCTAGAGGAGAGGAAGACAAAAATAAGAAAGAAAAAAAAAGTAATGATAAAATATGTTATGAGTTATGGACCTGACTGTAGAAAGTAATAAAGTTGAGTTAGCCGGCAAGCAAGAAGGGAAGGTGACCCCCTCCACCGCCATCACAAGATTTCATAAGCATGATATTACAGTTTATGTTTTGAAAACAATGAGAAATCGGAGACTGACTAGCTCCAATCCCTTGACCTCAGGTCAAGTGGTCTTGGATGAAAGTAGCTTTTCTTTCTATATTTAAAACCTTCCTTTCTTAGTTTAATCCTCTCCTTCCTTTTTGCCTGCCTTACCCCCCTTCTCCTCCCCTTACCTCTATCCTTCCTTCTCTCCAGTCTTCCTTTTCTTCTTTCTCTCCCTCCTCTTCCCTCCCTTTTCCTTCCTGTCTTCTCTCCCGCTCATCTGCGCCCTTCTCCATCTCCTCTGCATCCTACTCTATCCCTCGCTCCTCCCCTAACTCTCTTCCCTTCCTATCTCCCTCCTTTTCTCTTTTCACAGGAACTCCCTATGTAGTCCAGGCTGTCCTCAAACCACTAATCTAGCGCATGTTCTTGGTTATAAACATATCTGATTTTCCTAACTTCACACAGAACAATCTAACTTGTAACTATGTAGTTAACAGAGGTTAACAGAATCTTTAGGTCAAGAGACCAGCCTGCTGCTAGAAAATCTAAGTATCACTCAGATAGCTACACATGATATGAAACTCTCGTATTTAAAAGTACAACATTAACTCTGGTTTTCCTGAATTGCTCCTTTCTTTAGTAAAACCTCATCGATTCATGCAAATTTGGCTTCCAAAGAGATCTTCCACATTCCTTTTGTGCTGTACTGCTTTGTCACAAATCTCATTTTGAGCTACTACGTGGTTTTCCACCTGAGGGAAACTGAGTGGCTGCAGGTGACATCAATCTTTATGGTCTTTTGTCTTGATGAGGGGCTGGGGGAGAGCTCCGTGCGTTTCTGCAGCTGTCTTTTATTTCAGTACAAAGATAATGGAGAGTCTTTCTGACGGGTCTAAGTTCCACTTTTTGAAAGTGGATCCGAATGGGCGTCAAGGAGCTGTGTATGAGTTATTCGCGGGATGCACAGGGCTGCAACAATAGCTCCCTTATTGAAAAGGGCTAAGCTCAACTGTGACGTTTTCTATCTATGGCTGTGTCTGTGGCAAAGGCAAGTGCTGCTAAATAAATAACTGTTCAAACAGAAACACTTTACCCAACATTACAAAGAAATGCAGAAGCTTGAATATCCTGGAATCCTCACAGGGAACCTAGCATGCAAAAATGAAGATTTTTTTTAACTTAAAAAATTCTACTTTTAACAGGAAAATTTAGTGGGGGGGGAAGAGGGAGGGAATAGAAGGTATTTTCAATTATTCTTCTTTGATGAAGTAAAAAAAAATGAAGGTGAAAGACAGCATTGAAGGCTAATTGTTCTAGTTATTTCAAAATCTGAGGCTTAAGTAATTTGCACGGGCTTCTGATACCTGGTTGCTCTCAAGCCCTGGTTTAATGATGGGGGCAAATTCAAAGTTCATACATTCCTGCTGACTTTGAGTTACATCTGGTTTCTAGGACCAAGAACAATGAAGACAAAGGGTTGTGTTCTGTGTCGTGGTAGATGAACCACCTGTTCATTTTTTTTCCAGATCAGTTTACATAGTGTAACTCGACCTTTATTTTATCTACGCTTAAACTTAATTCACCCAACAGCAGAGGATCTAACTGGTAACATTGTCTTGATGACAGATAAGACAGGGTCACACGGCCGGGATGGAGGCTTCATTCTCATTTTTTTTAAAAGAACTGTCTTAATCCAGATACCAATCCAAAGTCATTTCTGTACATCGCAAACCTAAGGCACAGTTTGTAGCACATTGGTGACAAGAAGAAATGATTTCAATATTTTCTGAGAGATATTTTCTCCTGTAAGATAAAGACAACTTTATTTGTGGCCAAGTCGCCCTGTGGAGAGGATCTTATAATCCTGTCAGTTAGCGTCCTAGTCATCAGACGTGGGCAACGTCTACATCCAGCTAATGGAAGACAGGACCATAAGAGTGTCTGTGTCAGTGAGGTGGAGAGGAGGAGGCGCTACCTGCCTTCAAAGCAAGGGATTTGGAAGCCTCCGACTTATCAGTATCTCTGTGAACTTGGTAAGCAATTATGCAAGCTTCGAATTCCCTTTGTGCCTTCTTGTATCTAAGGTAAGACTGCTGCTCATGATTATCCTCGAGTAGACAAAGGTAACTGTGAATTTGAAATGTCTAATTAAGGTTCCCAGAGAGGGACTATGAATTCTGTGTTTTACATGATGTCTTAATGAGCAAAAGAACCGCATTATTCCATAATGTCCCTTCTATTGTGACTGTTAGGATGGCTTTGTTCACAGACAGATGTATAGGCAAAGTTTCTTTCTTGCTATACACATACATGAGGGTGGTTTCCCTGTCCCTACATAACCCAAGAGTTGGAGCAAGCACTTTCAGTAGGTCAGTTCAGGTGTCTTTGCTCTTGTACTTAATGGCTGCCTGTCTCTGGGGTTGCATTCTAGGGAGGAGCTGGCAAGTACCGATAGATATGTAGATATAACAGCTTTGTATAGATGAGTGGGTAGCATCTACATAAGGAGATGTTATAGACAGCAAAGGAATACCTTGTTTAGATATATAAATACATGGCAGTGTTTTTAGTTTAAAGGGAGAATCAGCACACAGCCAGTTTCTAGGTGTCATTCTACAACTCAGAGAAACACTGAGATAAAGCGAGCATTAGGTGTCATGTGAAACATCTAGGTAACAACAGATTCTGTGCCTTGATAAAGGTGACTCAATATTTTTTGCATCTCATGCCTGTGTAGTTAATGAAAAGAAACAATTCGCTAGAATGTTTCTGGCTGTTAACTGTGAGTCATCCCTTCCCTTTGCATCATGGCTTTCAGAGAGACATGATGTAAGAAGCAGGCTGATGATAACACTTCTCTTTTCTCAATAAAGCTGCCATGCAAGGCATTGCTGAGGCTGTTTCCTCATATAGTTAGCAGAGTTGCTATAAAATTAATTATTATCATTACATACCATTAACTTTAGAATATGGTATTGACATATTTTCCTCAACTCCTGCTATAAGAATTGTTCTTATTTGCTCTGTTGCTTAGACTCATGGGAAACTCAAGGATATATAATGACAGCAACTTTATTGATCTTTATATAATGGAGGAGTTAGTTTCCTCATTTTTATGAAAGCAACCAGATGACATGGAATGTGCCATTTGGGTCATATGATGAGCTGTTGTAGTCACAAGAGCATGTTAAAGACATAGTTCACATGATCTGACTTAGAATGGTTTTGTTATTGCTGTTTTTATTTCTGGGAAATGGTAGATGTATTGGCACAAATATTATAAATATATTTGACAGCAATGACAGAGGCATTGGGACTATGGTCTTTTTGTTAGGAGGCAACACATGCTCACTGATGCAAAGGATCTAGCAGTGGAATTAGGTTCACCTGGATTTGAAGCATAGCTCGGCCATCTTTTAGCCATGATATTTGTCATATATTAAACTACTCTTGAATCACAGTATAATATTTGTGAAGGATATAAAGGTCTTACAACATAGCTCTGCCAAAGGAAATACTCAGTTAATAATGACTATTGCTTTTTTTTGATGTACTTATTCATTTAAACTTGAAAGCAGATATTCTAAACAATCTTCCAAGCTATAGAAGAGATAATATGGACATTTTTATCTTTGAACAGAGAGGTTTCATAAATATTTCACTGTATACATTAAATCATTTCATAAAAAGTTTTAGCAGCTTTTCTTTACCTGCATGATATAGAACTCTAAGGCCTCTGTAAGATTTTATTCTATGATTAAGAATATTTTCATTAAAATGAAACTATGATCAGTATTTTCAAAGTTGAAATATTAAAATCTAAATTGACAAATATATGATTAGTTATTTATAATTAAGAAATGTCCTAAAGTTTCAACATTCTGAAAGTTCAGAAACTGACTTTTACAAATTACAAATCTATAGGTAACTTTTACAAATTACAAATCTGTAGGGAACTCTGTCCACCAATTTGAAAATATGCTACTTTCTAGAGCTTTGCTTGTAATTTACTTGTTTGAAAGTCAGAACGAATTTTCTTTATAGACTACATTGTAAATGTCGGTTTGTTTTTGGTTCATCCCCTTTTCGCAACCAATTTAATTCCTAACAACCAAGCCAAAGCATTTCAATAGAAGTCAGAAAACAATACTCTGGCAACACTTTTTTATTCTAAAGCTAATAAAATTCATTTAAGAATACAGAATATTCGTAATACAGTCTAACAATTTCCCATTATATACCCTATCATCACAAAAGATTGAAAGAGTTCCCTTATTTATTTTGGATGAATTTAATTATGTGTGGGGAAGAAGGCTGGGGGGAACCTCTGTGGAGATCTTCAATGGAGAACTCTAAGCCTTCCAATGATCTCGAAGGTTCAATTCAATGTATGCTTTGGAGTGGAACCTGCTCTCACTGAGACTGTATGCTACATATTTTTCTGAACACAAGTTGAATAAAAGTGTGGGTCTGACTGAAGTTCGGGGATGGAACACATGCTTAGTGTGATCTAGAATCAGCTCATGTTGACCTGTCTGAATGCTTTTAGAGCTTTGTCTTGATAACCTTAATAGATATGGGGGAAACTCAACCTGCAAGTGCACCATTCTGGGGTTACATCCCGGACTGAATAAAAAAGGAGATAGTGAGATGAGTACAGCCATTAATACATTCCTTCCCTCTCTACTCTTGACTTCACTGCCATGATGGATTCTAACCTGTGACTGTGAGCTAAAAGCAGACCTTTCTCCCTTAAGTTGTCTTTGTCAGCAACAGGAAATTAAACCAAAACAGCAGAGGTGAAGTAATGGGTTTGGTTCCTAGCAACAAAAACCTAAAAGAATGAAGAAAATAGTGTCATTGTTATACTTGCATACCAATGAAGATCAGGTCCAACCTCAGATCACAGGGAAAGCCAAACAACCTCAGGATAAACAGTAGAGAATTATATTACCCGCCCTGTTAAGGAAGGATGGAGTAAGGTAGTATAGAGTCACTGAGGTTCATCTCTCTTGTCTTTCGGCTGTCTGTAGCTTCTGTCTCAAGATCACTTGATGATCCATTAGAGGTTCTGCAGCTGTGGCCATTCTTTTTGGATCCAAAACAGCAGAAGGCAGAGAGTAGAAAGGATGGACATACTACTCGCATATGTGTGTATGTGTGTGTGTGTGTGTGTGTGTGAGAGAGAGAGAGACAGAGAGAGAGAGAGAGAGAGAGAGAGAGAGAGAGAGAGAGAGAGAGAGAGATATGCTCATGCCTGTGCGTTTGTCTGCATGTGAAGACCAGAGGTTGATGATGCTAGGTACCTTCCTTAATCTTTCTATACCTTGTCATTTTTTCCACCACTGATATTTTGAGATGAGGCTTTGTAGAGAACCTGGAGCTTGTGGAGTCAGCTTGACTGGGTGACCAGAAGTCCTAGGAATCCTTCTGTCTCCACCTTCCAGGGCTAGTTTACACACAAGCACCATGGAACCTAGCTTTTATGTGGGTGTTAGGGACTGGAACTCAGGTCTTTAAGCTTGTATACCAATTACTTTACTAACACTCACCTCTCTTTCTCTCCATCTTTCTCATTTTAAAGGAAAAGTGCAGGTTACATACAACTCCTGTTTCCCATCCATTTGTCTAGAATTTAGTCATGATGTCACTTATGTGAGCAAGAAGACTAGAGACATGACCTTTTAGCTACCTAGTGATGTCTCTAACTAAAATTCATGGTTCTATTTACTGCAAAAGAATATGAGAATGGATTTGGGGGAAGACTCAAATTCGTACAGCAGTCGTAAGGCAGGTCTAAGATAGAAACCATTTAACAGGAAGAAAGAGAATTATGATACTAGTCACTAGGAAAGAAGAAGTGTCACTCACAAGGGACTTGAGGGAGTAAATGCTCTTCTAGATGCGGAAATGTCTCCAGGAGAAAGGCAGGAGTCTGAAGGAGCTTGTGGTGGTGTATCGGACATGAAACCTCTATCCCAGTTAAACCTTAAATGTCATTTACACTGAGGCTGAGCAAAGACTATTAAAGCCTTTGAAGAGAACCTGAGAACCTCCCTGGAAATCCTCAAGTGCCCTGAAGGGTCTTGGGTGCTTGGCTGGGAAACAGTGGGTTAAGAGCATTGAAAGGGGCAGGCTATTCTCTTTTCTGCTAAAGATAGAATACTATGGTGGCTAAGGCTAGCACTAGAGACAAACTGCCAAGATCTGAATCTTAATTCTCTCTTTTACCTGTACCATGGGTTGGGGAAATCATCTTTTTTAATTTCAGTTTATTCTCATTTGCAAACTCAGACAGTATCACCCTGTTACTATTTATGAAGCGACTGGATATTGTCTGACATATAGTTTATGCCGGTAAAGCAGTTTAAAATCTAAAATAGTTTCTGTATTCCCACAGTCAGTAATTCAAAACACTGTATAAAGTCTAACTCTTTATTCCCCATGTCCCTTTTCTGTTGTACTTGCTGGGAATAAAAGAAAGTTCTCCAATGGCCTCACTTCCTTAGGTATATAAAAAGGACCTTGGTGGCCCTAGTTTAGCATGAATTCAGTTAAGTTCTAAACCAACATACCTGTTCTCAGATTCTAACGTGCAGAAAGGTAGATGTTCTGTGCTTCCTTGTTAAAAAAAAATGAGTGGTTCTGCATTAGAGTCCAGGTGTTGTCTCCTCCTGTGATGCAGTCATATCCTTTCTAAAGTACTGCTTCTTCACACATCACAGGTAATAACGGTATGGAGAGGAGTCTGATGGAAACCAAATGACGGACACTGGATGCTTACCTTGATGTTCAACACATGGTAAATGTCCAGTGAGTTACAACCGCGGTTATGACCCTGGATTGAAGACATCGTGATGCAGGACAGATGTTGAGCTGTCATACCTGTTAACTCAGTCTTCTGAATGCCGATCATATAGGAGTAATGGGGATCCATCTATCAAGACAGATCAGTACAGTTGGGGAGGTAAGAGGAGAAGTCAAGGAAGCATGTCTGGTAGACAGGAGATGAATTCTCAGCGGTGAGTCCCCTTGATAGACTAGACTTTCAACCTCAACTCAACTCGAATCAAAATGCACCTATTAATTTCATTTTCCTTTCTTTTATTCCTTCTTTCTTTTTCTGAAGGTAAGGTCTCAAGGGGCTCATGTAGCTCAGGCTTCTCAGTTTCTGTGTAGCCATGGTTGACCTTACTCTCCTGAATCTGTTTTCCACCTCTCAACTGCTGGGGTGACAAGAATGTGCCACCACTCCCAATACGGATATCAATTTTCCCAAGAACAGTTCTGTCATGCACAGAGATCAAAACTGAAATTTGGCCAAACTGAGTTTCAGATCACTTCACTAAGTGGAAACAACAATTTCCATGAACCATTCTCTGAAAACTCAGTGCAGAGATGGCAGAATGTAATAGCATGTGAAAGCAATGTTTCAACTTATTTCTTGGAATTTCTGGGAAGAAGTGAGAACCTCCTAAATAATAGCACATGTTAACATGGCCGTAATCAATTATTTCAACAAAACAGAAAGGGTCCTCTGAGACCTATTTATCCAGAGTATATTGAGCATTGCTAGGAAATTCTTAGAACTAGGCGGATCAGCTCTGAGAATGCTTCAGCTTTCTGAGACTGGAGTCCATAGGTCTTGGTGCTGTGTGATCAGCATCTTCTTTAGGTAACATTGAATGAGGGACCTGATTGATGGTCTATGAGATCCAAGATGCTATAGGAGGTTATAGGATGAATGATTTACAGCTAGCTAGTTGTTCTGTCTCTGCTAAGGGACCTTTTTGGAACTGTGTATCCAGAAGCATCCATTCTGATGAAGAAAGGTTAGTAGTAAGCTGTGTCCATTATCTGGTAAATTGCATACATACTGGCCCAAATGAGAGCCTTGATGTTTTCAAATTTGCTTTGCTATTCATTCCAGCAATTTCTGGGATGTTTAAGTATTTAAATTTGGGGAAAGTTTTAATTTTAGATATTAAATATTAAACTTCAAGTAAATATTGTAATTTAAGGCAAAATTTTTTGATCACCTCACAGAAATTTGTTCTAAATAATGTAAAGGTTTTGTTTTTTCCATTTGGTTGTTTTCTGTTACACCATACCGTTGAGTTAGTTTTGACAAAACTAAATTCAAACAAGATTTTGTTATCATTATGCTTTAAAAAACAACTTCTAAGGCACTTTTATAATTTTGTTTTGAAACAGATGCTAATGTGATCTGGCTAGTGCACCTGAACTTACAATGATTTTGTATATAAAAAAAAAGAAACAAAACAAAACTAAAAAACCCATATAAACAAAAATCAAAAAACAAACAATAAAACCCCAAGGAAACAAAACAGAATGTTGAACTATTTTTGGATTTCTTGTGCAACAGACAGGACAATGATAATATATAATATACTTTTAAAACTGGACAGAAAGAGTTTGAGTAAACCATTGTGAACCACCAACAAAATAAAAAGGCAACAATTTCTACAAAAGGACCATTTCTTTTGGGGCCACAATTACAGTTCTTCAGGGGTGAAAGAAGTTCACCAGATGATAGGCTGCCTGAATTTGTAGCTATATGTGTGTGTGTGTGTGTGTGTGTGTGTATGTGAGCGCGTGCGTGTATGTATATCTTTTTCTTCCGGAAGAAAGAGGCATTTGTTTCCTGACATGTTATCAAGAAAATTGTTCATTTTTATTCTTCATCTGTCATTCAAAGTTGTCACTACACTTAGTGGCTATTTATTTATTCTGCACATCATGCCTGCCTCGAATGGTGCTGTCAACCTTTCTGGTATTCATGTGCCAGCAACACATTTCTTTATACTTCAAACACAACTCTTGGAGAGTAGCTTCCTTCTTCTGTTCTACACTCCAACCCAGTCACTGGGAGAAGTTCTCATCCGCTCATCCTCTGATCTATTTCTTGTCACTATTCAAAATGGAAACTTGTGATATTTCCTTGCTTAGCTCAGTCTGGTTTTCAATTATTTCTTAAGTTTAAGTATTCGGGCTTGTTGATACTGCCCTGCACTTTCTTTGGGAGAAATGGCACAAATTCAAATTTGAGTAGAGCAAAGGAAATGCCTACATTGACCTGGAACTCTGATGTCATGTTTCAATAGACAGAGCTCAATAAGAACTATTAAGAAACTCCTAAAGTGGAGATGCCCTTTGGCCTGAGGGTGTTTGATGCCCCAGTATAGAGGAGTGCCAGTGCAGGAGGACTGGAGTGGGAGGGAGGGTGGGTGGTTGGGGGAGAACCCTCATAGAGGCAGGGGGAGGGAGGGGGAGAGGGAGGAGAAAGAAGGTATAGGGGGTTTCCAAAGGGGAAAATATTTGAAATTTAAATAAAGAAAATATCCAGTCAAATAAATAAATAAATTAAATAAATAAATAAAAGAAACTCCTAAAGCAACTTTCATTACACTTTTATTTCCACATTGGCCTTAGTGCTAACCATGCCCACAGCAGAGTCTTAAACAACCAAGTGGGAAACCCATCTAATGCATGATTAGTTCAGTTTCCCCCCAAAGCAATAAACAAAAATCTCCCTGTGATAATTTTTATATGCTTGGCCCAGGGAATGGCACTATTGGAAGGTGTGGCCCTGTTGGAATATGTGTGTCACTGTGAGTGTGGGCTACAAGACCCTCCTCCTAGCTGCCTGGAAGTCAGTCTTCCACCAGCAGCCTTCAGATGAAGATGTAGAACTCACAGCTCCTCCTGCACCATGCCTGCCTGGATGCTGCCATGCCCCTGCCTTGATGATAATGGAATGAACCTCTGAACCTGTAAGCCAGTCCCAATTAAATGCTGTCCTTTATAATACTTGCCTTGGTCATGGTGTCTATTCACAGCAGTAAAGCCCTAAGATACCCTCCCCCCCCCCAAAAAAACCCCAAAACAACCCCCCCAAATCCAAAACAAACAAATAACCAAACAAGCGCTTAATAAAAAGAAAAACTGGGTTAATGACACAACAGAACCCAGTCTTTGGATGTTTCTTTTACTGGCAATATGATACATAATTACAAATACATTTTACTGGTAACATGATACATAGTATGATACATAGTTACAAATACATTTTAAGCTTCTCTAGCCTGGAGTTCCCCTTGGTGGCGGAGTGAAAACTGATTTACATACAATGGAGCTATTTGCTAAGATTGTTCTGCAAAGATTTTCATTAGGATTCCTAATTTAAATGTGTAAAGCAACAACCCATTTGCCAAGAAAATATTAATTAACACCCGAGGAGAAGAAAATATTTTAACATAGTTATTTGAAGCCATCATGGCAATACTCTAGAATGTTCACACCTAAATGAACTTAAAAGAGAAAACAAAATGTCAAATGACTTTAGAAGTTATGCTTCCAAGAGAAACTTGGATTGTTGGATTTCTTCTTTTCAAGGGACAAACGCTTCATGATGTATTTCTGTAGTAGTGACTTTCTAGCTTTTGATTACTGACTCTAGTCACAAAGCAGTCAAATAGGTCAAATAGCAGAGAGGCTAAAAACCTATCTACAGAAAGAAAGAAAATATCTCCTGAAGTATTTAATTTTCTTCATATAGCTGACGGCTGCATTGTGTGTGATACTGGAGAAAGCTATAATTTGATGAGGAGACAGGATCCAGTCCTGACTTGCCCAGTAAAAAAGTCTCCTGGCCACATTGTGCTTCAGGATTTCCCATACAAAATCAGTTACACCAGATACTCCCTATGTTCCTTTCCAATTCAAATATTTTATTTAACAATTTAGCAATTGACTTACATTGCACACAAGCATGGGGGGGGGGAAGTTTAGAAATACAGTTTCAAAGTTTAGGTTGATACTTTTTCACATAGAGAAAAAATAAGTTGCAGTATATTGTATTTAGCTAACTTGGTGAGAATGGAAGCATTCTTAATCTTAGAAATTATGTCTATATTCTGCATTAGACACTGGACTACCTCTGGAAACATTCAGTAATGTGAGTACCTTGAGCTTGGGATAACTATTCCTTCTGATCTAGTTTTTCAGTCTTGGCAATGCTGACATTGGGGAATGAATGTTTCTGTATTACAGAGTGCTGTCCTATCTATTTCATTACACATACTAGTTTTCCTTATTTATCTACAGGATGCCAGTACCATCCCTTCACCTTATATAGAGACAACTAAAAACACCTTCCCATTCATGGTGCCTTATTGGGAATCACTCCCTAAGATAAATAAACTAGTCTCTGGCCTCCTGTTCTATCCTCTTCTGAAGGTAATAGAGTTTTGATACTCAAACCTGATTGAATAGATATTAAGAGAGTGAAGAACTGATAAGAAATGGGAGAGAATTCCTTACAGTGGGAGGCTCCACAAGGCAAAGGCAGGAGGCTTGCTGTGGGCAAGGGACAGCAGATACAGCGAGGATGTAAAGCAAGAGATGAAGCTGAGGAAGATGGTGGGCGTGAAATATCAGCCCAGCAGGAGGAACAGGTTCTGCAGATCTGACGAACAGCATTGTGACTAGAGTTAATAACAATGTATGCTTGAAACTTGCTAAGATAATGGAATTTACGATATTCTCACCATACGCATGCGTGCACACATACGTGGATAAGAATGAGAGGTGATGGATATGTTCATTAGCTCCATTTAAGCATTTTGCAAGGGATAAACATTTCAAAATGTTACACTGCACCTGGTAAATATATTTATGATTTTTATTTGTTAAATAAAAATTCAAAAATAAAAGGTTAATTTTTAAGAAGACTGTAAGGGGACCTTGTAGAACCCTGACATTTCACTGAGGGTTTTAGCTGTAATTTTATGTGTAAGCGCTAAGCAAGCTGCATCTTAAAGAGGGGCCTTGAAATGAACGGATGACCGTTTCCTATGATAGGAGCTTTGAAGGATACTGAATGAAGACTCAAAATGCCCTCTTACTCCCAAGGTGACAACCAAAGGGGGATTTCCTTTTTCCTTTTCCATTCCTCACTAAAAATGTGACTAGTACCAACACGTTGAATTCATCCCACCATATACACCGCCATTTCAGTCATTAGATTATTCGTGGGGGAGCTCTTGTGTGAAATTCTGCTTGTCTTGTTGCAGGTGAATAAATCCACCTTCTTAATCCACTCTCTCTGCCAGTTTTTTCTGCCGCAGACAGAAAGTCCAGAGTTCTTTAGCACAAGAAGCCACACAGAGTTCTGGCTAAAGCATGGACATTAGATCCGCGTGGGCTTTCTGTTGGGTTTGATGCCAGAGGGTATTATTGGTATTATCACCATTAGTTTTTCACCTGTAAAAATGGAAATAAAATCAGTTTTGATGGAGTCAGATAAACAGCAGATATTTTAGGAATAATTAACTATATTTTATAGTAAAAATTCATAGCAGAATATCAGTGTTTATTTCTTATCTTATTTTGCAATGGGAATAGGTATTGAACCCAGGGTCTCATACATGCGAGGCAAGAGTTCTTCCACTGAACTACATCCCAGGTCATAGTTAGTTTTACTTTATATTTCAAGACAAGATCTCTCTAAGTTGCCCAGGGTAGGCTTGAATTCTCTCTGTAGGCCAGGCAGTCCTTGAAAGTTTAATTCTCCTGCCTTAACTTCCTAGGTAGCTGGGGTTCTAGATCTACCTAACTGGAGTATCTTATATCTTAATAAGGAATTGATCATTGTAGTTGTTTTGTTATTCATGCTACAATATAAATAATTCTCCTTGGTGCCTTTAAATATGTACTCTAATCTTTTTATGGTTGCCTTTTGCACCATAATACATACTGTACATGTAAAAGATGGGAGAATTTATTATTGAAAAGAAGGGGAGAGTCAGTTGTGTATAGTGGATAGAAAGGGCTCAAAATTGCTTTTGTTATAAACAAAATGCCAGATGAAGAAGAGCACATGCCAAGTTTCTGGGAAGGATGTGGGGATCAAGGTAAGGCTAACCTGATCTCTGAGGTGCGTGTGACCCAATGAAAACAATCCTTCCTGGAAAAGCAGAGAGGTTTTGGAAGAAATCCACTGTGCTTTTGGTCCTTGGAGTACAAACTTCTCTGTTTGCTTTCCTGTATCTCCTCATTCCCTATCAAGGGTGACAGGAAGAGGGGTCATGAACAGCTTAAATACATCCTATCCTTCCACCCTGAGAAAGGAATAGAAAGAGACCTGCCCTGATCCCAACGGAGAGTTGACCTCAAAGCCTTGTACCAGGCTGTCCTTAACCAGAGATTTCTCTGCAGAAAGAAGTGAAATTCATAGAGAAGTTAGCTATCCAGGGAGTCCTTTCAACCAGAATCTAAAAGAAAGGAAGACAGATTAGTCAGAGCTGTTCAGCTAACAGAGCTCTAACCTCCAGGGAGGCCAGAGAAAGGAAAGCCGGGCACATAAAAGAAAAGAGCCTAAATTTTTAGGCCATGGAAGTTTCTGGATTTTAGGGGATTGGATGCATGCTAGTTTAGCAAACCCAAAGGAATTCTTTCAGCCACTTGACTCTATTCCTGTATGGTAGTCTGCAGATCTTGATTTATCATCACGGAAGCGAAGAATGCTTTCTTGTCAAAGACAGGCCTAATGGTAGTTTTAAGACAGTTTCCGTCAGGCAGATGCCAACCATTGGACTTAGCATGGGGTTCCTAATGGAAGAGCTAGAGAAAGGACTGAGGGAGCTCAAGGGGTTTGCAACCCATAGAAAGAACAACAATATCAACTAATCAGACTCCCCCAGAGCTCCCAGGAACTAAACCAGCAACCAAAGAGTACACATGGAAGAACCCATGGCTCCAACTGCATATGTAGCAGAGGATGGCCTTGTAGGACATCAATGGGAGGAGAGGCCCTTGGTCTTGAGAAAGGTCAATACCCCAGTGTAGGGGAATGCCAGGGTGGGTGGGTGGGTAGGTGAGTACCCTTATAGAGGCAGGGAGAGGGAGGATGGGATAGGGGGTTTCTGAAGGGGAAACCAGGAAAGGGGGTAACATTTGAAATGCAAATAAATAAAATATCCAATAAAAAAAAAGATAGTTTCTGTCTTTTAATCTCTATAATGACCCCTGGTTTCCCTTCTTGTTAGTTAGAACCTTTCTGTTCTTCTGAACTATGCCTTAACTTGTCCTATCCTGTTTTGTTTTGTTTTGTTTCTAGATTCTGTGACTTTCTTCATTTCCTTCTATCTGCTGGTTTTTGGTCTGTCTCCACGCCAATTGTCCAGTGTGTTTCTATAATCTGCTTTCATCATCCTCTTTGTTTTATTTTCTGCTGTTCTCTGAGTCTTGGTTTACAATCCTTCATGTTATACTACAGTGTTGGTCAAGGTTCAATGTAACAAAGGAAGAGGGTCTATGACACATTAGAAGGAACCGTCCAGTGTTTAACAACTGCAACAGCCAGGTACGAGTTTATTCTTTTAAATGTTCTCACCCTATTATCATTTAGTTGAGTCCATCAACTAACAGATGTGTGCCATCCTACCGTGTGTGAAGTCTATCTTCAGGGAGGTACTGGAACAGGTCCCCATTGCAAAGGTTTATCAGCTGTAGGAGTTCTCTGGTGGAGTTCTTTGGGTCGCTTATGTATACTATCATATCGTCTGCAAATAGTGATAGTTTGACTTCTTCCTTTCCAATTTGTATCCCTTTGACCTCTTTTTGTTGTCTAATTGCTCTAGCTAGAACTTCAAGTACTATATTGAAAAGATATGGAGAGAGAGGGCAGCCTTGTCTAGTCCCTGATTTTAGTGGGATTGCTTCAAGTTTCTCTCCATTCAGATTGATGCTGGCTACTGGTTTGCTGTAAATTGCTTTTACTATGTTTAGATATGGGCCTTGAATTCCTGATCTTTCCAAGACCTTTAGCATGAAAGGATGCTGAATTTTGTCAAATGCTTTCTCAGCATCTAATGAGATGACCATGTGGTTTTTTTCTTTGAGATTGTTTATGTAGTGGATTACATTGATGGATTTCCTTATATTGAACCATCCCTGCATCCCTGGGATGAAGCCTACTTGATCGTGGTGAATGATCGTTTTGATGTGTTCTTGGATTCGGTTGGCAAGAATTTTATTGAGTATTTTTGCATCGATATTCATAAGAGAGATTGGCCTGAGATTCTCTTTCTTTGTCGGATCTTTGTGTGCTTTTGGTATTAGTGTAATTGTGGCTTCATAGAACGAGTTGGGTAGTGTTCCTTCTGTTTCTATTTTGTGGAACAGTTTGAAGAGTATTGGTGTTAGGTCTTCTTTGAAGGTCTGATAGAATTCTGCACTAAAACCATCTGGACCTGTGCTTTTTTTGGTTGGAAGACTTCCAATGACAACTTCTATTTCTTCAGGGGTTATAGGACAGTTTAGATGGTCTATTTGATCCTGATTTAATTTTGGTACTTGGTATCTGTCAAGGAAATTGTCCATTTCTTCAAGATTTTCTAGTTGTGTTGAATACAGGTTTTTGTAGTAGGATCTGATGATTTTTTGAATTTCCTCAGTTTCTGTTGTTATCTCTCCCTTTTCGTTTCTGATTTTATTAATTTGGATACTATCTCTGTGCTTTCTGGTTAGTCTGGCTAAGGGCTTATCTATCTTGTTGATTTTCTCAAAGAACCAACTCCTCGTTTTGTTGATTCTTTGTATGGTTTTATTTGTTTCTACTTGATTGATTTCAGCCCTGAGTTTGATGATTTCCTGCCTTCTACTCCTCTTTGGTGTATTTGCTTCTTTTTGTTCCAGGGCTTTCAGGTGTGCCATTAAGCTGTTAGTGTATGCTGTCTCCCGTTTCTTTTTGGCGGCACTCAGGGCTATGAATTTTCCTCTTAGCACTGCTTTCATTGTGTCCCATAAGTTAGGGTATGTTGTGCCTTCATTTTCATTAACTTTCAAAAAGTCTTTGATTTCTTTCTTTATTTCCACCTTGACCAAGTTATCATTGAGTAGAGCATTGTTCAGCCTCCATGTGTACGTGGGTTTTCTTTTGTTTTTGTTGCCATTGAAGACCACCCTTATTCCATAGTGATCTGATAGGAGGCATGGGATTATTTCTATCTTCTTGTATCTGTTGAGGTCTGATTTGTGACCAATTATATGGTCAATTTTGGAGAAGGTACCATGAGGAGCTGAGAAGAAGGTGTATTCTTTAGCTCTAGGATGAAATGTTCTATATATATCAGTTAGTTCCATTTGGTCCAAGGCTTCAATTAGATTCACTGTGTCCCTGTTTAGTTTCTGCTTTCCTGAACGATCCATTTCAGAGAGCGGGGTGTTGAAGTCACCCACTATTATTGTGTGCGGTGCGATGTGTGCTTTGAGTTTTAGTAAAGTTTCTTTTACGAATGAGGGTGCCCTTGCATTTGGAGCATAGATATTCAGGATTGAGAGTTCTTGATGGTGGATTTTTCCCTTGATCAGTATGTAGTGTCCTTCTGTGTCTTTTTTGATGACTTTAGGTTGAAAATCAATTTTATCCGATATTAGGATGGCTACTCCACCTCGTTTCTTGGGGCCATTTGCTTGTAAAATTGTTTTCCAGCCTTTTACTCTGAGGTAGTGTTTGTCTTTGACACTGAGGTGCGTTTCCTGCATGCAGCAAAATGCTGGGTCCTGTTTACGTATCCAGTCTGCTAGTCTATGTCTTTTAATTGGGGAATTGAGACCATTGATATTAAGAGAGATTAAGGCATAGTGATTATTGCCATCTGCCATTCTTGACGCTATCTTTATGTTTGAGTGGTTATCTACTTTTGGGTTTGATTCAAGAAGGTTATTATCTCATTTTTTCCAGGGTGTTGTTTCTCTCCCTGTTTTGGAGGTTTCCACCTATTATCCGTTGCAGGGCTGGATTTGTGGAAAGATATTGTGAAAATTTGGTTTTATCATGGAATATCTTGGTCTCTCCATCTATGGTGATTGAGAGTTTTGCTGGGTAGAGTAGTCTAGGCTGGCATTTGTGCTCTCTTAGTGTCTGCATGAGATCTGCCCAGGATCTTCTGGCTTTCATAGTCTCTGGTGAGAAGTCTGATGTGATTCGGATAGGTCTTCCTTTGTATGTTACTTGGCCCTTTTCTCTTACTGCATTTAGTATTCTTTCTTTGTTTAGAACATTCGGTGTTTTGATTATTATGTGACGGGAGGTATTTCTGTTCTGGTCCAGTCTGTTTGGAGTTCTGTAGGCTTCTTGTACGTTCATCGGCATCTCTCTCTTTAAGTTAGGGAAGTTTTCCTCCATAATTTTGTTGAAGATGTTTACTGGCCCTTTAAGTTGCAAATCTTCACTCTCATCTATACCTATAATCCTTAGGTTTGGTCTTCTCATTGTGTCCTGGATTTCCTGGATGTTTTGGGTTACGCGTTTTTTGCATTTTGCATTTTCTTTGACTGTTGAGTCGATGCTTTCTATGGAATCTTCAGCACCTGAGATTCTTTCTTCCATCTCTTGTATTCTATTGTTGATGTTTGCATCTATGACTCCTGATTTCTTCCCAAGGTTTTCTATCTCCAAAGTTGTCTCCCTTTGTGATTTCTTAGTTGTTTCTACTTCCTTTTTTAGTTCCTGGATGGATTTGCTGAGATCCTTCACTTGTTTGTTTGTATTTTCCTGTATTTCTTTAAGGTATTTTTGCATTACCTCTTTCAGGATTTCTTCCTGATGACCCACGTTCTCCTGCATTTCTCTGAGCGATTTTTGTGTTTCCTCCTCATGGGATTCCATCTGTTGATCCATCGTCTCCTGCATTTCTTTAAGCAGTTCTCGTGCTTCCTTTGTAAGGGCATCTAACCGTTGATTCATTTCTTTAAGCAATTTTTGTGTTGCCTCCTTATGGGCATCCGTCTGTTGACCCATATTCTTCTGCATTTCTTTATGCAAATTTCGTGATTCCTTTGTGAGTGCATCTACCCGTTGATTCATCTCGTTAAGTGATTTTTGTGTTGTCTCCTTGTGCGCCTCCATCTTTTGATCCATGTTCTCCCGCATTTCTCTAAGCGATTTTTGTGTTTCCTTTGTAAGGGCTTCTAACCGTTGATTCATGGTCTCCTGTAACTCTTTATGAGATTTATTTGTGTCCTTCTTGTGATCCTCTAATAGCATCATGAGAAGTGATTTTAAATCCAGATCTTGTCTTTCGGGTGTGGTGGGGTATCCAGGACTTGCTGCTGTTGGAGAGTTGGGTTCGGATGGTCCCACATTACTTTGATTACTGTTAGTAACATTCCTACGTTTGCCTTTTGCCATCTGGATACCTCTGGTGTTAGTTGGTCCTGCTGCCACTGGCTGTTGGTTGGACCTCCTGTGAGCCTGCAAAGCTATTTCTGCCCCCCCTGGATTACCAGGATTCCCCTGGCACCGATTTCTGGGGCCTGCCTGCTCCTGAGTGACTTTGGAGCCCTAATGTGCTTTGCCCCAAGTGATCTTATATTGGGGAGGCCTTGCACATCTAAAGGCTCAGCCTAGTGGATTCCTGGAGCAGAGGTCGCCAAAGGGAGGCTGGCAGGCTCCTGCCCTGTGCAGGGGTGTGTGATCTCTCCTGGGGGGGGGGGGAGGGGGCGTCCCTCTGCCAGGCAGAAGTCCCACAGCAGATCTGGCTCGCTGGTCACTGCAGATCAGCCCAGCACCTGGGAGCAGGTTACACACAAGCTGCCTGAACCCGAAGCGATATTATGCCTGTCTGTCTCTGAGCCTGGCGGTCCCAACTACCTGGTCACTGGAGCAAAGATGGTGGAGGGCACTCTCCGTGGCGCTGCTCACCCTGTGGTCACGATGGCCCGCCGATCTGGCACCCAGACGACCACAGCGCCAACCCGCCCTCGGGCACAGATGGAAGCCCCAACAGGCCGTGTCCCAAGTGATGTTATATTGGGGGGAGAGCCTGGGTACCGGTCTCTCCAGCGCAGTCCGCGGGAACAGAGGTCGCGGAAGGGAAGCTGGCAGGCTCCCTCCCTGCGCGGGGTCCCTCCACCAGGCAGAAGGTCCCACCGCGGAACTGGCGCGCTGGTTACTGCAGATCAGCCCAGCACCTGGGAGCAGGTTACACACAAGCTGCCTGAAACCGAAGCGATATTATGCCTGTCTGTCTCTGAGCCTGGCGGTCCCAACTACCTGGTCACTGGAGCAAAGATGGCGGAGGGCACTCTCCGTGGCGCCGCTCACCCTGTGGTCACGATGGCCCACCGATCTGGCACCCAGACGACCACAGCGCCAACCCGCCCTCGGGCACAGACGGAAGCCCCAACAGGCCGTGTCCCAAGTGATGTTATATTGGGGGGAGAGCCTGGGTACCGGTCTCTCCAGCGCAGTCCGCGGGAACAGAGGTCGCGGAAGGCTAGCATTCTATTTTAAGCCGTTCTCCTTTATCTTTTTTTTACTCCTTGATGTCCATTATATAAAGATTATAAAAGTAAATTGGTCCAAATGTTATTTCTATGTAAAAACTACAACTACTTATCAACTACAGTTCTGCGTAAGGTGAAAAATTGAGATCGGCTTAAAGAAAAATAAATATATATGTGTGGTTAAACTCCGAGTCTGACATGTACCACTGGCAGCTGTTAAAAGTAAAGTTTTAAAATAATGCCTGGTAATGCAGGAAGTGGTTGCTACAAAACACAAACGGAAAAAGCAAGGTGTGGTCCTGTGAGGATGGCGTGATTGTAAGTAGTTAAAAACATTGGAAGGGAAATGCCGAATGCTAGGGTTTATATCTGAGACAAGGTTATGACTGCTTTAAGATGTTTTTCTTGTCATATTTCTGTGCTTTGCAAGCTTTTCATTTTAAAGTATATATAGTCACAAGGGAACTTGTAAATTTTGCTTGTTTCTGATCTTATGATACCCTTTCAAGTTGTATCTGATTTTGGAATCTCACTCAAAGCCTCCTCTTCTTTACTTGCTTTGGTTCATATATTTCTTTTTCTTTGTTTTCAGGGAGAGCAGAGTCTCAGGTAGCTCATGTTGGACTTCAATAACAATAATATTAAACTAATGTAGAAGCTCATGAACAGTCTATGTCAACCTCTTAAATGTTACTATTACAGGTATGGGGTTACCATGCCTGGTTGGATTCTGCTTTCTTATCATTTATATCTCTGGCTTTATGTGTTTGTTAAAAAAAAAAACAAAACTAAAGAAGAGATTACATAAAGCCTATATGTGATAAACAGAAATATTATTTTTTTTTAAAGCCTCATGTCTAAAGAAAAACAGAATACCATGAGCTATTAGAAGAAAATCAGGCCACCCTCTGCAGCAGGGAACCAGGCAGCTCCAAAGCCTTCTGTGCTTAGCCTTCCAGGAGAGAGTGATCTCCCAGCAGCACTTTCACTTCTGAGTGCAGAGGTGAGATCTCCACCTTCTCTCTGGAAGGGTACAGCTAGGAGTACACAGGGCATATGATCAGTGGAGCCGCTGGGACTGGAGTCTTCCCTTCCGGCCTCCATTTGCTTCAGGGAACCGGACAGCTCCACAGTCTTCTGTGCACAGACCCTGCCAGAAGAGAGTTGGTCTCCCAGGAGTATAGACACAGGATTACAGGCCCACAGGAGGGACAAACTCCAGCCAGAGACAACAAGACCAACTAACACTAGAGATAATCAGATGGTGAAAGGCAAGCACAAGAACCCTACCAACAGAAACCAAGGCTACTTGGCAACATCAGAGCCCAGTTCTCCCACCACAGCAAGTCCCGGATACCCCAACACACTGGAAAAGCAGGAGTTGGATTTAAAATCTCATCTCACGATGCTGTTAGAGGATATCAAGAAGGACATAAATAACTCTCTTAAAGAAATAGAGGAGAACATGGGTCAAAAGATAAAAGTCCTTAAAGAGGAAACACAAAAATCCCTTAAAGAAATACAGGAGAGCATGGGTGAACAGGTAGAGGCCCTTAAAGAAGAAACACAAAAATCCTTTAAATAATTACAGGAAAACACAAACAAGTGAAGGAACTGAACAAAACCATCCAGGATCTAAAAATGGAAGTAGAAACAATAAAGAAATCACAAAGTGAGACATCTCTGGAGAGAGAAAATCTTGGAAAGAATTCAGGAGTCATAGTTGCAAGCATCAACAACAGAATACAAGAGATTAAAGAAAGAATCTCAGGGGTTGAAGATACCATAGAAAACATTGACTCAACAGCCAAAGAAAATGCAAAACGCAAAACGCTCCTGAGCCAAAACATCCAGGAAATCCAGGACACAATGAGAAGACCCAAGCTAAGGATTATAGGTATAGAAGAGAGTGAAGATTTCCAACTTAAAGGGTCAGTAAATATCTTCAACAAAATTATAGAAGAAAACTTCCCTAACTTAAAGAAATAGATACCCATGAACATACAAGAAGCCTACAGAACTCCAATCAGACTGGACCAGACCAGAAATTCCTCCTGGCACATAATAATCAAAACATCGAATGCACTAAACAAAGAAAGATTAAAAGCAGTAAGAGAAAAAGGTCAAGTAACCTATAAAGGCAGGCCTATCAGAATTACACCTGACTTCTCACCTGAGATGATGAAAGCTAGAAGATCCTGGGCAGATCTAATACAGACCCTAAGAGAACACAAATGCCAGCCCAAACTACTATACCTAGCAAAACTCTCAATTACCATAAATGGAGAAAACAAGATATTCCATGATAAAACCAAATTTACACAATATCTTTCCACAAATCCAGTCCTACAAAGGATAATAGATGGAAAACGCCAACACGAGGAGGGAAACCACACCCTAGAAAAAGCAAGAAAGTAGTCTTTTTCCAACAAACCCAAAAGAATGTAACCACACAAACATAAAAATAACATCAAAAATAACAGGAAGCAACAATCACTATTCCTTAATATCTTATAACATCATCAATGGACTCAATTCCCCAACTAAAAACATAGTCTGACAGAAATATTTTTCATGTAAATCTTCAATTTTATTAGACAATGACTATAATTTTACTTTCTTTTTTTAAATTTTTTATTTTCTAAGTTTTTTTATTTACATTCCAAATCATTTCCCCTTTCCCGTTTCCTCCCTCCCTGAAAGTCCCATAAGTCCCCTTCCCTCCCTCTTTTCCCCATTCAAACCCCCTCTCACTTCTCTGTCCTGGCGTGCCCCTACATTCAGTATAATTTTACTTTCAATCAACTTAGGAATATTTTTATGCCTACCATTTTATATGTATAATTTTTCCATGAAATAGTCAATCTTAACGTGTTTTTCTATATATTTCTTCAATTTTATCAGAGATATTTTCCATGTAAATCTTCAACTTTATCAGCGAATGTTTATAATTCCACTTTCATTCAACTTAGAAATATTTTTATGCCTACCATTTTATCTGTATAATTTTCCATGATAATCTTCAATTTTAATGTTTTTCTATATTTTTCTTCAATTTTATCAGAAATATTTTCCATGTAAATCTTCAATTTTATCAGACAATGTCTATAATTTTACTTTCAATCAACTTAGGAATATTTTTATACCTACCATTTTATCTGTATAATTTTCCATGAAATAGTCAATTTTAACATGTTTTTCTATATGTTTCTTGAATTTTATCAGAAATGTTTTCCTTGTAGATCTTCAATTTTATCAGAAAATGTTTATAATTCCACTTTCAATCAACTTAGAAATATTTTTATGTCTACCATTTTATCTGCATAATTTTCCATGATAATCTTCAATTTTAATGCTTTTCTATATATTTCTTGAATTTTATCAGAAATATGTTCCTTGTAGATCTTCAATTTTATCAGAAAAGGTTTATAATTCCACTTTCAGTCAACTTAGAAATATTTTTATGCCTATCATTTTATCTGTAATTTTCCATGATAATCTTCAATTTTAATGTTATTTTATATTTTTCTACAATTTTATTAGAAATATTTCCCATGTAAATCTTCATTCTATCATAAAATGTTTCTACTTCCTTTTTCAATTAATTTAGCAATGTTTTTATCTCTACCATTTTACTCTTTAATTTTCCATGAAAATTGTCAATCTTAATGTGTTTTTCTATATGCTTCTTCAATTTTGTCAGAAACATTTTCCATGTAAATCTTTCATTTTATCATAAAATGTTTTTTACTTCCTTTTTCAATAAAAAATTAAAAAAATTAAAAAAAAAGAAGAAAATCAATTTCAGTGGCAGTATTGGAAAAGAATGGGTAGCTGTGGCAGGCTTTGTTATGGGTGCCTTCCTGTAACATCATCAACTGTATAACTTAAAAGATGAAGAAATGGATGTTCAATGCAGCCATGTGACTCTGTCAGGACAAACAGAATCCATGCTGCCCCAGGAGTGTTCGTCTTCTCCTTCTGATTCTTGTGTTTGACTTGATTGTAAGTAAATCTGTCTGCTGACTTGTGCACACTCAGAGTATAATCACATAATTGAAAATTTGTTGAGGAACGCGTGACAGAATGTGTGTGTGAACCCATGCATTTTTCCGATTTTTGCAAACCTCTTTGACCTGTGTGTATTGTGTGTAAATTCCCTGTCATTGGTGCATTAATTCCTTTTTAACTTCCTTTGGGTGTAAAGAGTTCCTACACTTGTCAGGTCTCAGTTCTTTCCATTCAGATTCTTAGTAAGTGCTTTTACCTAGCTGCTACATCTTAATAGTTAATACTACTCCCAGAACACTACTATTTTGTATCCAGCAAGGGCTTGGTACATTTCATTATGCTAGTATTATATGTAGGTAGATAAGGACTAATGACACAACAAAGATTTCTAGACAATTAAGAAGTGTGGGAGCCATGGCTGTGATCACGTGTGCATCTTTATAAAATCAGGGAAATGAAATTGGCCTATTTTGCAGTTGGACAAGAATGTTATAGGATACACACATTATTAATGCTGTTTACATAATTACTTCCTAGTAGAAGAGGCTTAAGTTAGTGATAGTTTTTTTTTTATGAGTTAAAGTATAGTAGTACTAATTGAGTTTCAAATACATTGCTGAAACAAATATAATTTGGTAAGGCCAACAAGAAAAGCCTTCCTGTGTGGATTGACAGTGACAATCACATAATACATAAAGTATTTGATAAGACCAATCATAACGAAGTGGAAAAATTAACATACCATCAATATCACTAAAGCTATCAGACTTACATGTATTTTGTTGCTGCTATTGCTATTACTATTGTTGGACAAGGCATGGCTTTGTAACTCAGGCTAGCCTTGAAATTAGCCTTGAATGTAGCCTGAGCTTATTCTGAACTCATGTTTTTCCTGCCTTAACTTCTTGAGTACTGGATTTACAAAAGTGAATTATTATACCTAGTATCTTAGGGTTTCTGTTGCTGTGATAAAACATCATGACCAAAAAGCAAGTTGGGGAAGAAAGGGTTTATTTGGCCTACACTTCTAGATCATACTCCATCATTTGAGAAAGTCAGGACAGGAACTCAGGAGGGAGTAGAACTTGGAAGCAAGGAGCTGATGCAGAGGCCATGGAGGAGTGCTACTTACTTCACATAGATTTCTCAGCCTGCTTTCTTATAGAACCCAGGTCTACCAGCCCAAGGAATGGCACTACCCACAATGGACTGTATGCCCTTCCCCTTGGTCACTGATTGAGAAAATGCCTTACAGCTGGATTTCTTGGAGTCATTTCCTCATCTGAGGCTCCTTCCTCTCTGAGGAATCTTACTTGTATCAAGTTGACACACAAACGCAGCCAGTACACCTAGCGTATCCATTTGATAACCATGTTTTAGTTATCATCTGCATCTTTAAATGAGTTGGCGTATGCATCAACTGATAAATTATCCACTCACTTCTTCCACTCACTTCTTGGGAGTTTTGCCAGTTACAACCTGGAATACAAAGAAGAAAGACTTTTCTTCAATGATCTAGTAACTTATCTACAACACAGACAAATAATAATAAATGATGATAGATTAAGATGTTCTTGGGGTATAGAGGCAATAAAGCTAAAGACGTCACAAATTTTACAAAGTATTCAAGAAGTTAAAACCCATGTGAAGTGGTGGCAGTTGTGGTTGCCCTAGTTTTTGTTTGTTTTGTTTTGTTTTTTGCAAGGATTTACATTGTTCATGAAGCAGCCATCCCTGTATTTTGATCTGGAGCAGTGCTGTGAGCAAAGGAGCTCAGCTGTCAGTAGTAATTTCAGAATGTATTAAATTATTTAAAAAAATTAAAAAAAAATTAAGGGAACACGTTGCTCTGAAAATTTTCCTCATGGGGTATGTTGGCGGAGGACGGATGTGAACAGAGGTTCACATTTCACTATAACGTGGATAACATTCTCCAGCATAAAGGAAAAGCATGATAAAAAACTCTTCCTCCAAATTCCATTTTTCTTTTTTTATGAGGAACTGCCTCCATGGGCAGCCTCTTCCCTGAGCCCTGCCTCCCGGCCCAGATTGGGCTGATTTTACTTCCCCCGCCCACTGTCTCCGCCCATTCATTGTAATTGGCTTAGCAAACTTTGTAGCTCACTCTCTGCTGCCTGCTGCCTGCAGGGTGGGGGTGGGCGTGGGGCTGGGGGTGGGGGGGGATTGTTCTCTGTTGGCTCTGACTGCTGTTTTCTGTGTCAAATACATTGCTTTCTTTTGACGTCTTTTCTCGGGAGATAGGGGTGGAAATAGTTGTACAGAAACCGTAATCTGAGCATGCTAGGAAGACTCCTAAAAGGGTTGCTTTTTTGTTGCTCTAGAGGAAAAATCCTTCTGAAACCCTACTGGAGGCAAGTCTAGCTCAAGGTTCTCTCCCCCTCCTTCTGAATGCTTCAGCTGTGTCTGAACCTTCTCTGTCTGCTGCTGTCTACTTCCCTATAGCTCAGGAAATAGCCTTCAACTGTAGAAACACAGGGTCATGTTACATACACTTAGGATGTCTTGCGAGAGACAGATTAGAGGCAAGAATCCACATTAAACGTTTTCTCTCTTCTATCTACTTTAGTATTACCCAGGGTTGTGAGTTTGAGGACTTTTGTTTTGTTTTGTTTTCTTTTTTATTCTGGTTTGGTTTTTTGACCTCATTCAGGGAAAAGAAAGTGAGACGCTTTCATATTAATACTCGTGACCATGTACATATGAGAGAGAACCATTAATCACCACCAAACTGTTACATTTCCTAAAATCCATCCAATGAATAAATAAGCATGAATATCAGTAAGCTTTGGAAGAGTTAAGGAGGTTCTACTTCAATGTTAGATGACAAAATATATATGTGGTTTTGGTAATGATATGGAGCATAGAAAATAATTTGATTGGTATTATAAAAGTCCCATCTATGTCCCTTTCCTCCAAATTCATCTCCAAATCAGAAATGCATTAATAAGGTGGAAATGGGTGGATGTGTGCTTTGGCCAACTCATATTTCCTCAATACTGTGGCAGAAACTGATGGCTCAAACTCCAGCAGACGATTCATTCTAATTTTTTATCGAATGAAAATGAAATCTGCCTGAATCAGGGTACAGACTGATGCAAGGACCACAGTGTGTCCTGTTCTTTATAAACTGTGTATCTGGTCTCGGCATAGTCATAGGAGTGGCTAGCGATGACTCATCTGGAAGACCTATTTAAGGAAGGAAGAAAAGTCACAGGCTTGAGAATGACCCTAATCAGGTGCTGACAATTAATTGTGTGTTGAAAGTTCTATGTAAAGCCCAACTTTCCAACCACAAAAAGGGACATGTTTTTGTTCAACATTTCGGAGTGTAGAAATTAAGGGAAAGCTGATGTAAGATGAAAGGCCTAGAAATAGTTTTAGCTTTCATGGTTGACACAGAAAAAAAAAAAGAAATAAATCTATTGACCAGATTAAACAAATAGATGTCAAGTCATGTGTTTAACTTGAATTCTCATGATAATTTGTAGTATTCATAAGAAGATTCCACAGTTTATTTTTGATATTAGATCGGCCAGGTCATAAGCCCCAAACTGAAGAGCTCCAACAGATTCTGCACAGGTAATGATCTTCAACTTCCTCGTGCATCCACCTATATTTTATTTCCTTGGGTATTTCTTGCTTTTTTTTTTCTTGTTGTGGTTGTTCAACAACATAGGACTATTTCTTTTCTTGTTCTAGGCATTGTGTTAAGCTTGGGGATATAAAATATGTCTCCCTCCCTTAAGTTTTTAAGACAAGAAAATAGACTTCAATTGTACAGTGCCCCTAAGTGCTGAGACAAAAATAAACCCAGACGCTAATTGAGACTCAGAAATCTCTGAAGGCTTCCGGGAAGGACTGGCGCATGGGCTGAGCTTTTAAAAAATAATGTATTTACCAAGATGAAGGAGAGGTTTAGAATGTGATTGATAAATGCGTAGATTCTACAACTAGGCTATCTGGGTTCTCTCAAGCTGTGGGTGTGTCCATGATTCCACATAATCTTAGGCAAGTTACCCAACCTCTTGGTCTCTCGGTTTCCTCCAATGGTGCTGTCATTGACCTTTTGTAAAGCTGAGAGGACAAAAGCATGAGTCTATATTTTGAAGGAATCTGAACATGTTTGTGTCTCATAAATGTGTTATATAAGTGATGGGAAAGGGGGAGGTGATAAGTATTCTAGGTAGGAAATACAACTAGTTCGGTGGTCCCACAGATGTGTATAACACATTCAGAAAAGGATACAAAATAGACTGTAGGCCTCATTGCTAGGAAGTGTTAAAGAGATAAGACTACAAAAGTTGACAGCCTTGGTAAAGAATGTGGTTGTTATTCTAGATACCATGAAGATCACAGACATATTTTAAACAAGAGATAGGACAAGATTCACATTTTAAACAGGATAGTCTGGTCATTCTGTAAAGACTGGAGGCAGAGGAGTATATCAGGGTGATTTATTTTTTTTACCAGTTACTTATTAATGAGCTAAGAGGGGTGTCACTGAAATGTCCTCATTCCTAGAATCTTCCCAGTAGCCTCTGACTCCACAGATTTGAGTCAAATGCAACAATTATCATTTTAATCAGTATCTCAGAGAATTCTTTCTCTTCCCCTCTCTCTCTCTTTTCCTTCCTTCCTTCCTTTTTTTTTTTTTGAGAAGATGTTATGGTTTGAACGGGAAATATCTCCCACTGGCTCATGTTTCAAATGATCAGTTCCTGGCTTGTGGCACTCTTTGAGGGAACTTGTGACAATTTTAAAAGGTGGGACATAGGCAGAAAAAACAGTGCATTAGGGTACTGAGTATCTCATCCTTGGCCCATTTCTTCCTACTCTACTTCCTGTCTGGCGGACTATGAGTAGGTTCTTTTAGGTGTAACACACTGCCTCACTACTGACCCAGAAATACAGAACCACATAACAGTGGACAGAACCCCCTGAGACTGTGATGCAGAGAAATTATTTGTGTGTGAGGTTAGTTAGATCAAAGTTTGGCATGTTATTGTTGGAGTGTCACTGTTCAAGAAAAGGCTGTTCAATAGCACCTATGCATGGCTAAAGGTCGGGAAAAGGGATTTGGACTGGAGAGATAAAACTGCATGTCATGAGTCTGTACAGCCGCTGAAGGTTTGCAAACTCCATCTCACCAGTGAGTGGGGTATGTAATCTTCTTTGACTTGCCACTTTACTCATTTGCTCAATCATTCATTGAACAAAAAAACAAATTTTTATGGAGTGTGTGTCTGTGTATGGTGAGTGTGTGAGTGTTTGTGTATGAGCCTGTGTGTGTGTGTGTGTGTGTGTCTGTGTCTGTGTCTGGGTCTGTGTTTGCACGTGTGTGTACAGGTGTGCATGCCCATGAACCTTCATAAATAGGCCAGAGGGGGATATTGAATATATTCCTCTATCACTTTCTAGCTTATTCCCAGAAGTTCCATTGAACTTGATGCCATTTTGGCTAGACTGTCTGGCCAGAGAGCTCTTGGGAGCCACCTGTCTTTGCCCATTAATGGCAGGGTTCGAGGCTTTTTCATGTGAATGGTGGAATTTGAACTTGTGTCTGCATGCTTGTAGAATAAGTACTCTTATCATAGATCCTCTTAGTAGCCCCCAAATGAATCAAGTTGAAGTGCCTGTTTGTACCAGGCACTGTTTACGTAATTGATCCTGTGAAGGAGTTAGAGAAAGTAAAAAAAACAGAAAGTCAAAACCAACAGTGAAGAAAATCCCAAGTGATGTCAAGACTCCCAATAAATGAAGGAAAGGGAGAAATAGATGTGTAAATGCAGAAATGGCTACAGAATCCCTTGCCTGCCCCTTTGCAGTTTCTTCACAGCTAGTCCCATCAAGAGGTGAAGGATGGTGTCTGAACTACAAACTATATTTGGTCATGCAATTTCCGGTGTCCAATGGGGCAGTAACAAAGACATCGAAGTGTCTGTATTTTGTGCCTTATTCTTGCTGCTTTGGGGGAACCCTGTGATTATAGTCAGGTAAATAGAACCCTAGATGAACCTGCTGGCAGTCCCTGACTGGTAGTCCTGTTCAGCCACAGGAAGTCCGTGGCAACAAAGAGTCATGCCAAACACCAGCCATTGATTTAGCTCCTGGCTATTCTACACACGCTGATTGTACTGCTGTGGACACCCAACCACTCCTAGCAGATAAATTGCCTGGCAAACATCAGCTCAAAACAGTGATGATGGACAGGAAAGTGAATGTTGTTTTAAGTTTCATTGTTCTGAGGATAATTTCTTATATAGCACAAATTAACTATTATAACAAGATATTGTTTGGATGTCATGGGTTTCCAGTGTCTCAATTCTCTTGAGTGTTGCATCTACTTCAGAAACTTTGGAGTGGATTAGGGAGTTAGAAGATAAGGTGTTGATTTTGGTTGTTTAAGCTGTCTTCCTAACACATTGTTCCGGGCAGACATAATAAATCACAGTATTGAAGAATAGAATGGATACGTCGTATAGTATTACTGATTCATGCCACAATGTAAATAATTGAAAAAAAATAAAACATGCTGAGCAAAAGAAACCAGATGAAATAAACACAGTCTATAATTCCTGTGTTTCCATTTATGTGCAATTCCAGAAAAGCACATGTCTTCACATATGATGACAGAAAACCAATCTACAATTGCCTGGTGCTAGGTTCAAGGATGAAAGAGTGGACTACTGAGGGGCATTAAGAAATTTTTTGGGTGATAAATGAGTATATAAATTGTCTTGATTATGCTGATAATTTGTGGGTCAATATTATGTACATATGAAAAGCCACAAAACTGTTCATTTTAAAGAAGTACCATTTAAAAGCCAGGGTTGGTGGTTCATGTCTGTAATTTCAGAGTTCAGTAGGTGAAGGAATAAGGACCAGGGTTTAAGGCAAACTTCAGATACACAGTGAGCTGGATAGAAGCCAGCTTCAATTACCTAAGACTGTTTAAGAACAAAAAAGACAGTGGTAGCACAGATACTCATTAGTTAAGAGCACTGTCTGCTCTCTAGAGAACCCAGGTTCAGTTCCTAATACTCATATGGGGGCTCACAACCATCTCTAACTCCAGTTCCTGGGGAGACAATGTCCTCTTCTGGCCTCCATGGGTACCAGGCATGCACATGGTACACAAACATTAAAGCAGGCAAAACACCCACACATATAAAATAAATAGTCAAAGATTTTAACAAAAGCTATGTAGTTTGATGTACCTTAGATATATCTTAGTAAAGCTCTTAAAAAGAATAAACCTAATGGATGAGACTTTCCAATTGGCTTATAATGATTCACAAAAGAGATACAGAATCAGAATAACGTTCCCAGAAAGATGTTCAAGCCCCAGTTTCCGAGCTTCATGTGACTGTAAGGAGCTGTGCAGTCCTGTATACTACCTTATGAGGCAAAGAAACTTTAGATGTACTTAGACGACTAGAGCTAGAGATCAAGAAGGTAGCCAATACTGACTGTATAAGGTCAGTAATAACTCTGAGTCCAGATAATGGAAGTCTTTACAATTGGGTTATCTGGAGGAGGAGGAAGAAGAAGAAGAGGAAGGAGAAGGAGGAGGAGGAGGAGGAGGAGGAGGAGGAGGAGGAGGATCTGAAGGACTCAATCTGCTAAGTGAATGGAGAAAGAGAGCTATGAGCCCAGAAATAGTGGCATCTCTGATCTACTACTGGGCCTCAGATTCAGAAACATGACAATGGGTACTTTGATTTTTATCCTCACAAAGAGTTAAATTCCATGAATAATTCAAGAGCCCTCCAAACAGTTCCTTTCCTAGAACTTCTAAAAGGAACTGTAGCTTGTCTTCATCTTCATGAGAAACATAGTGGCTAGCCTAGCACCTTGGCAGTGCTAGAGAACACTAAATCAGTGCTGTTTTCTGCCACTGAGCGGCAGTTATTAGAGCAGTCCGAGATAAGTTAACACAGCACATTTTCATGGCAACCAGGTGAAGTTACCGGCAAAGTTGTTATTTGAATGGTCCATGTTTCCTAGCAGGTGGATCACAAGTAATTAAGTCATTGTATTTTGCCCAAGGCATGTCACTTAGGTAAGGTAAAGGCTGATTATAACTCTTAGGAACTCCTAGTCTGAGGCATACATTGATGGCATTTTCTTCCAAAGTAGAAATGCCCACCCATCAAACAGTTTAATACAATATAAAACTTTATATTATAGTTTGTGGGTTTTTTTTTTTTTGCATTTACGTTTTTGAACTTCATTGTTTGAGAATTTCATACATAGATAACAATGTATTTTTGTTCCTAACTACTCGTCGCTACCCCACAATGCCTCTCTGGACCCTCTCTAAAATATCTCTCAACTTCATGTTCTCTCAAGCTGAAATTCCAGCTTGGGTGAGGGGCTCATGATGTTCTATTTTGTTTTGCTTTGTTTTGTTTTTAATGCAAAATTTTAAAGTCAACAGATTCCAAAGGACAAAACGGTGATGGGGGGGGAGGGGCAGGGAGCCCGTGGTGGGAGTGGTGCAAAATAACCTTTTAAAGTTTCTAAACCTGAAAACAGACTTCTTGGCCAAAATTCTAGCTCAACTCTTCACCTTGGAAGTTGACTCTCTATGTACTGCCTACCCTTTTGTGGAATGGCGGTGACAGCGCCGCACCGGAAGTGAAGATGAAGCAAATATATACACGTAAGGCACTTTTTCCAACTACTGCATGATAAGGTCAGTATCAGTGCTAATGATGGTAATTTTGTTGCTGCTCATTAAGACAATTTCCATTTGAGAAGTGCTTCACCAAACTTCCTGGGTTTAGCAGAAGAAAGCTTGGTGTGGGGCCTGGGAAATGGATCAGTTGCTAAAGTGCTTGCCTGAGAGTTGGATGACCTGAGTTTGATTCCCGGAACGAATGTAAATAAATGGGATGGAGACCTTGTGCATGTAATTCCCAGCGCAGGGCTTAGGGAGAAGGACAATGGGCTTACAGAGAAGGACTACAGGCTTACAGAGAAGGACTACAGGCTTACAGAGAAGGACTACAGACTTACAGCCTAGGCAGCCTACCCTAATTATTGAGAAACCTTCTCTTAAAAAACAAAACAAAACAAAACAAAACAAAAAAAAAACCACCCTAAAACCACCACCACCTAAAACCCATCATGGACTTCTCTTGCGGAACCACACCCTAGGTTGACCTGTGACATCTACATACTAACACACACACACAGACACACACACGAGTTTGCCTTTTAAGTGTTAACCCCGCTAAGAAGATCTTGGTCACTTTCTGTGGTTGCCCACTCCCTCAGGCTCCACCCTCCAATAGTTCCTGTTTCTGTTGAGACAGAAGCAGGAAGAGAAAGTGACTCAGAGATGCTGAGCAAGTGGAATTCAGGCCCTGGCTTTTTCCCCATGAGAAGGGGGTGTGGAGGGGGGTAGAGCACGGGCTCTTCTTTTCATTTTCCTGGTCTTTTCAGCTTTTTCCAAATGGCCTTGAGCTCCCTCCTGACTCTTCCCTTATCAGTGCATGGCAATGAGCTGGAAGATTCCTAAACTTCTGTTGTCTCTCAAAACAAAACAGAACATTCCAACCAAATTTAAACCGAACCATTTACAACATTTACAATTCTATTACATATCGGTTTTCCTGCCTGGCATTTATTTGAGGAAAGGCTCTCTCGGATATGAGGGAGTTGGTTTTAGAAAATTAAATCAGACAGACTAAAATGATGATGTGATTCACAAGAAGAAAGAAGATACATTGTGTGATAGGAGAATTATTTTTGGAGCACTTATTTTCCTGACTCCCAGTGCACAGAGGAGAAAACATATGGACGGTATTGCTAAGTTAGGCCTCTGCTTGCTTCCGGCTCTGGATGCAGGTTCTACACGACAGGCAGACACATCTTTGGTCTCCATTTTTGAAGGGAGCTCTGCAAGAGATGACAGACCTCTGGAGCATTGTACCGCGGTCAGACGCCACAGTTAACGTGGGCACTTGTCATTGTGGCTACAAGCAGGCACGGCCTTCCTTCCCAGGGTGCACACTGTAAGGGGTGGACGGGCACAGGCGCTCTGTGTGGGCCGCCTCGAGAGTGGGTATTTCGATTTGAAGATTTTTGCTAGTTGCCATAGTAATGCTCACGATTACGTCATTTGTCCATCTTCATGGTAGTGAACACATCCTAAAAGCACCGAGCAAGCAGTTTTAACCCCACCCTTCTCTCTCTCTCTCTCTCTCTCTCTCTCTCTCTCTCTCTCTCTCTCTCTCATACGCATGCACAGTGAGAAGAAAACAATCCCGTGTGGTTGGATTTTAAGTTCGAGGAAAGAAAAGGAAAAAAAAATCCCTTGTATGTTTCTATGCAAAGTATGCCCGTTTCCTACCTATGTACTAATGGGATTTGTTTTTCAGTAGAGAAATCAACAGGAAGTGATTTTTTTTTTTCAAAGCGAGGAGCTCCAGAAACCAAGGTTGCAAAGTTTTGTGACAAGGACAGAAAACTTCCTCTCATCGTGAATGCCTGGTATCAGCCAAGCTGCCGCGCAGGCGCAGGGCACACAATGTCTGTCGGATCCTGAGCAGTCTCTCTGGGCCTGGGCCTGTGTTGCTCACCCATTGCTAACTGTTTCCTCTCCCAAAAGCAGCTCTGTGAGAAGGCTTACAGGTGCTTTGGGGGTTCCTGCTTCTTTGGCTAAAGTATTTACATATTGAAATTGCATGAACTTGGATGTCTAGGGTTAAGTCATTACATGTTTCCTTATATTTTGATATGGAGATATATGTACACACTTTTGTCTGAGAATTAATTCTGAATTTATTATAGAAAAATAAAAATAAAAATAGCACGCACCGTTAATCCCAGCACTTGGGAGGCAGAGGCAGGCAGATCTCTGTGTGTTTGGGCCAACCTGGTTTACAGAGTGAGTTCCAAGACAACCATGGCTACACAGAAAAACCCTGTTTCACAACAAAACAAAACAACAATGATAACGACAACAAAAGAAAAGAAGAAAAAGAAAAAGAAAAGGACAAAGAAAGAAAGGAAGGGATGGATGGAAAGAAGGAAGGAAAGAAAGAAGGAAGGAAGCCAGGAAGGACGCCTTCTTTGGGTTACTGTCTCTAATAGGGCAGGTAGAGCTGCCTGCGGCTTTGAGCTATATTACAGGAGAAAGATGGAAGTGCTATCATTAGTTGACAGATTCATGAAGGAAAGAGAACATGTGAAGATTGTTTTATTTGGGGTCAGGATGTCTGCAGATACTGGGTAAAGGGCACTGGGAATTTATTGCTTCTTAACTGTTACCCACTAAATACCCTGAAAGAATCTCAAACAAATGATTGTTAAATGATGCTTATTATAGTTAATATATGAAGCTCATAAATCTGTCAATGAAAAATTAGTATTGTCAACACTAGACTCCTTATGGAGCCACAGACTCCATTGCATTTATTGTTTATTTCCATTGCTGGTTATTTAAGTGAACTTTTTTCTTTTAGACATATATACTACTACTTTTTAAAAAATAGATAAAGGGGGTTTGATAGCATAACTTAAAATGACAATAAGATATCACTGTATATATGAGAAAAGCCAAAATCTAGAACATCGACATCAAACACTGCTCAGGTTATAGCGTGTTAGGAACTCATATTTCTTGATAGTGGCAATGTGAAGTGGTATAGCTTGTTTGAGAGATAGTTTGGCAGTGTGATACAAAACTAAACAGGCCAGTATGTATGTTTAGACATTAAGAAGTGTTATTTATCTACTTGATATACTCAGAAAAGTTAAAAATGTATACACACACATGGGGTTTTATGTGAAGAGACACCATGACCAAGGGCAATGCTTATAAAGGACAACATTTAACTGGGGTACAGTTTCAGGGGTTCAGTCCATCCATTATCATTGTGGCAGAAAGCATGGCATCATCCAGGCAGACTTGATGCTGGAGGAGGAGCTGAGAGTTCTACATCTTGTTCTGAGTGCAGTAAGGAGGAGACTATGTGACCGGGAGTAGCTTGAGCATAGGAGACCACAAAGCTCCTCTCTTCAGTGCCATACTTCCTCCAACAAGGCCACACCTCCTAATAGTGCCCCTCCCCATAGGACAAGTATTCAAACACATGAGTATGGGGGCCACACCTATTCAAACCAACACACACACACACACACACACACACACACACACACACACACACACCCCAAATCCAGAACCTAAAACCCAACTAAATAAAACCCAACTTGGACATGGGTGTTTACAGCAAATTTATTATTAATTGTTGGAAACAGCCAGTGGAAATGTCTGGTTTCTTTAACAACTCAGTTGCGTTTTTCTGGAAGCTGTCTTATAAGAGGGCATGTGACGTTTTGTTGGAAACAGACACTTGAGAGGAAGAGTGATGTTTAGGAAGAATATAAATGGAAGCCCACAGACAGTGAGAGGATGCTTTTGCATTGCTACACCATGCAATGCTTTGCTGGTCTTGGCTGATTCTAGCCTCTTCCACTGACTTGTATTGATTCAGTGGAGCCTTGATGTTTCTGCTGGATTGTGCCACCACTAATGACTCTTGTTTGGTGTTTGCTGTTGAACTAAACTGCTGGTATCCTGACCAAGAAGAGTGGAATTTCCCCTAGAACTATTTCTAAACAGGCCCAAAATATCCTTTTTCTATTAACCTTCTCTTTCCTCTACTTCTGGTTGGTAGGTTAGAAAGGAGGTTGAAGAATTCAAGAACCCTACATAAAGTCAGTTTTGAAAAAAAAAATCTAAGCATACACATCCAAAATGATTTTAGTAAGTAAATGGATAAACTGAGGTTAATCTAGGTAATAAATTGTATTAAAATGATATGAGCTATCAAACCAGGAGAACAAAGGGAAGAAACTCAAATGCATGTTGCTAAGTAAAAGATACCTGTCTGAGAAGGCTGGATATTGTATGATTCCAGGTATATTATACTCTGCAAAAGGCAAAATTCTTGAGACATTAAGATCGGTAGTTGTCAGGGGTTAGTGGGGAAGAAAGAAATGAATAGGTGTGTGGATAAGAAACACTGAATATAGTACAATACTGGTGACTAGATACCTTTATATGTGCATATAAACACACACACACACACGCACACATTATACTAAGTGTGAACCATTAGGTGAAGTGTGGACTTTGGGGGACAATGACGTGTTGCAATAGGAACATCAGTTGTAAGAGCTGCACCACTCTGCAAGAGGGAAGTTGGTCATAGAGGAGGCTAAGTGCATGAGAGAGTAGGAGCAAATGGAAAACCTCTGCCCTTTGCTTTTAGTTGTCTTGAGAACCTAAGATTACTCTAAAAAAGAGAGTTAAAAAAGTTTAATGATAACAATTTAATACACTCCTGGAAAATTATTTTCAGTGAAGCCATTTTCAGGGAAAATGATGTTATTGTTTGGCCCTCCTATGCCATTTCATCTCCTGCTGGGAAACAGAGCATTGAGCAAATGTTACATTTTTATTAAAAAGGAAACAATATATAGTGATTATATAGTCCCAGCTACTGCTCTTAAATTTTTATTAAATGCACGAATGCATCTAATTAAGAAAAGTTTTTTTAAAAAGTCACCAACTAGTTTTAGTGTTATTCTTTCAAAAATAACTTTTTACTTAAATATTTTAAATTTACTTTAAATAAGCAAGGTATTCTTATGATTTAAAATTCATAAAAAGTAGGAAGACTCATTTACTTTAGAATCTCCCATTGAGGTCATGGGTCTAGTACTTTGGATAACAGCCAGTACAAAGTCCTCAAATATGGTTCTAGAATTTGTTCCTGCTTGTAAAAATAAGTTATCTTTTGTCTTTTTACCTGAAAGATTCCATATTATATGCACTACTCCTTTGCATCCAACACATGTTCTATAGAGCTCAGTTTTTAATAATTACACCATTTTCACTAGTGCATCATTGGTACTATTCAACTTTACCATACAAGAAAAATATTTAAATGGAGTTTTTGTGTCAGTTGTAATTTCCCTTCCTAAATTGAATGGCAGGTAATACAGACTAATTGGATTTTCATTGAGAGTGGGCTGAAATTACTACATAATTCTAGGGCAGTTACCATATTTAAGATGTGATTCTTCCATTCCTAGAAAGGCCATTTTGTGGTCATGAATAGCATGCTAAGTTTTATTTTTAATAGATGTCATTCTTATTGACAAAAGCATTTGTTTGTTTTATCTTTGTTCTTGTTATATATCATTTTTTGGTTGTTTGTTGTTTATCATATCAGGAAAGGCTGATAATATGTGACCAATGCGTTTTCAGGTTCTATGGGAGATATTTGAACACTTCTCTTTACAGCTATTAATACAATGAGATAGTTTCTAGTACTGCTCTACATGGTGCTAGCAAGATTCTAAGAAGTGATGAGAAACCAAAGTGAACCAAACCAAAACAAAATGAAAGAAAACAAAACATGTTTCCAGTTCTTCAGTAACCTGGATTTTTGGCAGTTGAATAAACCAAACCAAACCAAACCAAAATAATAGCAACAAACAGCTGATGTTAAGCAATGTTAAATTCATTTGGTTCATAACTTCTGTTAGATTCACTGTGTCTCTGTTTAGATTCATTTTTAATAACCTATCCATTGGTAAGAGTTGGGTGTTCGGCAGCCATCTGCAGCAGGGAACCAGGCAGCTCCAAGACCTTCTGGGCTTAGCCCACCAGGAGAGACTGATCTACCAGCAGGGATTTCACTTCTGAGTGCTGAGGTGAGATCTCCACCTTCTCTCTGTGCAGCTGGGAGGGCACAGGGCATAGGATCAGTGGAGCTGCTGGGACAGGAGTTGTCCCTTCCGGCCACCATTTGCTTTAGGGAACCAGACAGCTCCACAGACTTCTGTGCACAGACCTTGCCAGAAGAGAGTTGATCTCCCCGGAGTACAGACACAGGCTTACAGGCCCACAGGAGGGGCAAGCTCCAGCCAGAGACAACAAAACCAACTAACACTAGAGATAACCAGATGGCGAAAGGCAAGCGCAAGAACCCTACCAACAGAAACCAAGGCTACTTGGCAACATCAGAACCCAGTTCTCCCACCACAGTAAGTCCCGGATACCCCAACACACCGGAAAAGCAAGAGTTGGATTTAAAATCTCATCTCACAATGCTGTTAGAGGACATCAAGAAGGACATAAATAACTCCCTTAAGGAAATACAGGAGAACATGGGTCAAATGGTAAAAGCCCTTAAAGGGGAAACACAAAAATCCCTGAAAGAAATACAGGAGAGCATGGGTGAACAGGTAGAGGCCCTTAAAGAAGAAACACAAAAATCCCTTAAAGAATTACAGGAAAACACAAACAAACAAATGAAGGAACTGAACAAAACCATCCAGGATCTAAAAATGGAAGTAGAAACAATAAAGAAATCACAAAGTGAGACATCTCTGGAGAGAGAAAATCTTGGAAAGAATTCAGGAGTCATAGTTGCAAGCATCAACAACAGAATACAAGAGATAGAAGAAAGAATCTCAGGTGCTGAAGATACCATAGAAAACATTGACTCAACAGTTAAAGAAAACGCAAAATGCAAAACGCTCCTGAGCCAAAACATCCAGGAAATCTAGGACACAATGAGAAGACCAAACCTAAGGATTATAGGTACAGAAGAGAGCAAAGATTTCCAACTTAAAGAGCCAGTAAATATCTTCAACAAAATTATAGAAGAAAACTTCCTTAACCTAAAGAAAGAGATGTCCATGAACATGCAAGAAGGCTACAGAACTCCAAACAGACTGGACCAGACCAGAAATTCCTCCTGGCACATAATAATCAAAACACCAAATGTACTAAACCAAGAAAGAATATTAAAAGCAGTAAGGGAAAAAGGTCAAGTAACCTATAAAGGCAGGCCTATCAGAATTACACCAGACTTCTCACTTGAGATGATGAAAGCTAGAAGATCCTGGGCAGATCTCATACAGACCCTAAGAGAACACAAATTCCAGCCCAAACTACTATACCCAGCAAAACTCTCAATTACCATAGATGGAGAAACCAAGATATTCCATGATAAAACCAAATTTACACAATATCTTTCCACAAATCCAGTCCTACAAAGAATAATAGATGGAAAACGCCAACACAAGGAGGGAAACCACACCCTAGAAAAAGCAAGAAAGTAATCTTTTTCCAACAAACTCAAAAGAAAGTAACCATACAAACATAAAAAGAAAATCAAAAATAACAGGAAGAAACAATCACTATTCCTTAATATCTTGTAACATCAATGGACTCAATTCCCCAACTAAAAACATAGTCTAACAGAAATATTTTTCATGTGAATCTTCAATTTTATCAGAAAATGTTTGTGATTCCACTTTCAATCAATTAGTAATGTTTCATTTCAATTTCAATTTAGTAATGTTTTTATGTCTACTATTTTAACTGTAGTATTTTCCAGGATAATCTTTAATTTTAACATTTTTTCTATATATTTCTTCAATTTTATCAGAAAAATTTTCCATGAAAATCTTCAATTTTGTCAGAAAATGTTTATAATTCCACTTTCAATCAATTTAGGAATACTTTTATGCCTACCATTTTATTGGTATAATTGTTCATGATAATCTTCAATTTTAATGTTTTTCTATATTTTTCTTCAATTTTATCAGAAATATTTTCCATGTAAATCTTCAATTTTATCAGACAATGTCTATAATTTTACTTTCAATCAACTTAGGAACATTTTTATACCTTCCATTTTATCTGTACAATTTTCCATGATATAGTCAGTTTTAAGATGTTTTTCTATATATTTCTTGAATTTTATCAGAAATATTTTCCTTGTAGATCTTCAATTTTATCAGAAAATGTTTATAATTCCACTTTCAAAAAGCTTAGGAATATTTTTATGCCTACCATTTTATCTGCATAATTTTTCCATGAAATACTCAATCTTGACATGTTTTTTATATATTTCTTCAATTTTATCAGAGATATTTTCCATGTCAATCTTAAATTTTATTAGAAAATGGTTATATTTTAACTTTTATTCAACTTAGAAATATTCTTATGCCTACCATTTTATGTGTACAATTTTCCATGATAATCTTCAATTTTAATGTTTTTCCATATTTTTTTCAATTTTATCAGAAATATTTTCCATGTAAATCTTCAATTTTATCAGAAAATGGTTATAATTCTACTTTCAATCAACTTAGGAATATTTTTATTCCTACCAATTTATCTGTATAGTTTTCTTCAATTTTATCACAGATAGTTTCCATGTAAATCTTCAATTTTATCAGAAAATGTTTTTAATTCTACTTTCAATCAATTTAGGAATATCTTTATGCTTACCATCTTATATGTTTAATTTTTCATGAAATACTCAGTTTTAATGTGTTTTTCTATATATTTCTTGTGTTTTATCAGAAATATTTTCCTTGTAGATCTTCAATTTTATCAGAAAATGTTGATAATTCCACTTTCAATCAACTTAGGAATATTTTTATGCCTACCATTTTATCTGTATAATTTTTCCATGAAATAGTCAATCTTAATGTGTTTTTCTATATATTTTTTCAATTTTATCAGAGATTTTTCCTTTGTATATTTACATAATGGAATACTACTCAGCAATTAAAAACAATGAATTCATGAAATTCTTAGGCAAATGGGGAACAGGGAGAGGGAAGAGGGTTTATGGGACTTTCGGGGAGGGGGGAACCGGGAAAGGGGAAATCATTTGGAATGCAAATAAAGAATATAGAAAATAAAAAAAAAATACAAAAAAAAGAGTGGGGTGTTGAAGTCTCCCACTATTATTGTATGAGGCTCAATGTGTATTTTGAGCTTTAGTAAGGTTTTTTTTTGTGAATGTGGGTGCCTTTGTATTTGGGGCATAGATGTTGAGAATTGAGACTTCTTCTTGGTGGATTTTTCCTTTGATGAATATGAAATATCCTTCCCCATCTTGTTTGATAACTTTTGGTTGACAGTCTACTTACTAGGCATTAGAATGGCAACTCCTGCTTGTTTCTTGTGACCATTTGCTTGGAAAGTTTTTTTCCAGCCCTTTACTGTGAGGTAGTGTATGTCATTGTTACTGAGGTGTGTTTCTTGTATGCAGCAAAATGCTGAATCCTGTTTATATATCCAGTCTGTTAGCCTGTGTAGTTTTATTGGGGAATTGAGTTCATTGATACTGAGAGATATTAAAGACAGATGATTGTTTGTTCCTGTTAATTATTGCTGGAAGTGATATTATGTGTGTGTATAACTCTCTTCTTTTGCGTTTGATGTTTAATTTCTCATGTTTTGTTGGGTGTAGTTAGTGTTTGAATTTTCCTTCCAGTATCTTCTGTAAAGCTGAATATATATTGAATTTGGTTTTGTCATGGAATATCTTGGTTTTTACATCTATGGTGATTGAGAGTTTTGCTGGGTATACTAGCCTGGGCTGGCATTTGTTTTCTCTTACAGTCTGATGACGTCTGTCCAGGATCTTCCGGCTTTTAGAATCTCTGTTGAGAAGTCTGGTGTAATTCTGCTAGGTCTATCTTTATATGTTACTTGGCCTTTTCCCCTTACAGCTTTTCATATTCTTTCTTTGTTCTGTACTTTAGTGTTTTGATTACTATGTGACAAGAGGATTTTCTTTTCTGGTTCAATCTATTTGGTGTTCTGTAGGTTTCTTGTACATTTATGGCCATCTCTTTCTTTAGGTTAGGGAAGTTTTCCTCCATGATTTTCTTGAAAGTTTTTACTTGCTCTTTTACCTGGGAATCTTCACCCTCTTCTATTCCTATTATTCTTAGGTTTGATCTTGTCATTATGTCTTGAATTTTTTGGACATTTTGGGTTAGGAGCTTTTTACACTTTATATTTTTGTCAATATCTTCTATGGCATCTTCTGAGATTCTTTTTTATTATTATTTTATTAGATATCTGCTTTATTTACATTTGAAATGGTATCCCCTTTCCTTGTTACCCCTCTGAAAACCCCCATCCCATCCCCCCTCCCCCTGCTTAACCGTCCCCTCCCACTTTCCTGATCTGGCATTCCCCTATACTGGGGCATCGAGCCTTCATAGGCCCAGTGGACTCTCCTCTCATTGATGTCTGAAATGGCCATCCTCTGCTACATATGTAGCAGGAGCCATGGGTCCCTCCATGTGTACTTTTTGGTTGATGGTTTAGTCCCTGGGAGCTCTGGGGGTACTGCTTGGTACATATTATTGTTCCTCCTATAGGGCTGCAAACCTCTTCAGCTCCTCTAGCTGCTCCATTGAGGACTCTATGTTCAGTCTTTTGGTTGACTGTGAGCCATGGGTATTTTGATCTACCTTCAAAGAAGGATCAAAGTATCCACACTTTGGTCTTCCTTCTTCTTGATCTTCATGTGGTCTGTGAGTTGTATCTTGGGTATTCTGAGCTTTTGGGCTAATATCCACTTATCAGTGAGTGCATACCATGTGTGCCCTTTTGTGTTTGGGTTACCTCACTCAGGATATTTTCTAGCTCCATACATTTGCCTAAGAATTTCATGAATTCATTGTTTTTAATAGCTGAGTAATACTCCATTGTGTAAATGTACCACATTTTCTGTATCCATTCCTCTGTTGAGGGACATCTGGGTTCTTTCCAGCTTCTGGCTATTGTAAATAAGGCTGCTATGAACATAGTGGAGCATGTGTCCTTATTACATGTTGGAACATCTTCTGGGTATATGCCCAGGAGTTATACTTGAGTTTCTTTCTTCTATCTCTTGTATTCTATTGGTGATGCTTGCATCTGTAGTTTCTGATCTAGTTCCTAAGTTGTCCGTCTCCAGGGTCATGTCCATTTGTGTTTTCTTTATTGTTTCTATTTCCATTTTAGGTCTAGGACCATTTTGTTCAATTTGTTCACCTGCTTGATTGTATTTTCCTATATTTCTTTAAGGGATGAAGAATTGATAAATGGGACCTCATGAAACTGAAAAGCTCCTGTAAGGCAAAGTACATAGTCAATAGAACAAATCAGCAACCTACAAATTGGGAAAAAAAATCTTCACTAACCCCACATCTGATAGAGGGCTAATATCCAAAATATATAAAGAACTCAAGAAGCTAACTTACAAAAACAAAGTAACCCAATTTAAAAAATGGGGTAGAGAGCTAAACAGAATTCATAACAGAAGAATCTCAAATTGCCAAGAAGCACTTAACGAAATGTTTAAAGTTCTAAGACATCAGAGAAATATGAATCAAAATGACCCTGAGATTCCACCTCATACCAATAAGAATGTCTAAGATCAAAAACTCAGGGAACAGCATATGTTGGCTAAGATGTGGAGATAGAGGAACACTTCTCCATTGCTGATGGGATTGCAAACTGGTATAAGCACTATGGAAATCAATCTGGAAGTTCTTCAGAAAATTGGAAATAGTTCTACCTGAAGACAAAGCTATATATATCCAAAAGATTCTCCACCACACCACGAGGACACCTGCTCTACCATGTGCATAGCGGCTTTATTTACAACAGCCAGAAGCAGGAAGCAGCCCAGATGTCCCTCAACCAAAGCATGGATACAGAAAATGTGGTTCATGTGCACAATGGAATACTATTCAACTATTAAAAACAGGGACATCCTGAGTTTTCAGGAAAATGGCTGGAACTAGAAAATATCATCCTGAGTGAGGGATCTCAATCCCAAGAGGACATGTATGGTATACAGTCACTGACAAGTGAATTTTAGTCAAAAAGTACAGAATACCTAGTATATAACCCACAGACCATAAGAAGTGTAACAAGCAGAAAGGCCCAAGAGAGGATGCTTCAATCCCACTTAGAAGGAGGACTGAAGACAGAGGAGGTTACTGGAGACAGAAGGAGGGGCCTGGGTAGGAGAGGGGATAGGGACAGAAAGGGTTACAGGATCAAGCATGGTGACAGGAGTGTGGGAAAAGAGAGAAGCCCAGATGGCCAGGAGAATGAATGGAAATATGCAGCCTTGGGGGTGGGAGTTGAGAGACCCTCTAGAATGTACTAGAGACCAGAGAGGTAAGAGACTCTCAGTACTCAATGGGTAAGACCTTAGCCAAAATGCCCAACACTGGGGAGAGGGAACTGGAAGAGTCCACCTCCAGTAAATAGACAGGGTCTCAAGCAGAGGGACAGGGCTATTAACCCACAGTCAAAATTTGTAACCTAGAACTGTTCCTGTCTAAAAGAGCTGCAGGGACAACAATGGAGAAGAAACTGAAGATAGGAGCCTAGCATGGCTGTCCTCTGAGAGACTCCATCAGCAGCTGATTGAGACAGATGCAGAAATCTACACCCAACCATTGGACATAAGTTGGGGACTCCTATGGTTGAAATAGGGGAAGGAAAGAAGAAGCTGAAGGGGAGGGTGACTTCATGGTTGGTATCAACAATGTCAACTAACCAGGACCCTAGGGAACTCCCAGAGACTGAGCCACCAACTAGGCAGCATCCACAGGCTGGTCCAAGACTCCAGGCACATATATAGCAGAGGGCATCCTGATCTGGCCTTAGTAGGAGAAGATGTGCCTAATCCTGTAGAGATTTGAGGCCCCAGGGAAGGGGGAATTTAGGGGGTGGGAAACATCTTTTTGAAGGCAAGGAGAGGGGTGGGGAGGAGGGGCAGTGGCTGGAATGTAAATTAATAAAATAATTTTAAAAAATTAATCCATAGTGCAAATGGACTAAGAAATCTGAATGTGAATTTATTACATACATTGTGCCAGAAAGTTTCAAGTTGAATAATTTGAATTAATTGTGGTAGGGAAAAAGGTAGAGCCTTCTAGGCTTGATGAAGGTACAGATAGTTCTACATTAACTTTGGGGAAAGCATTACATGTAACAATTTTTTTCATTGTGGGTAATGCTCATTTATTTGTTTAAAAAGTATCAGCAGTTGAGGAGCAACACAAGTTCATATTCTTGGCTTGAATAAAGTTTGCCTACTGGTTGGAATTTCATTTCCTATTACCTATCACTGATTCCTTCTCTAGATGACCTCCTAAGGATGAAGATACATAAGTGGTTTGGTTTGGTCCACAGAGACATCTTTTTTTTTTTTTTCACTTTTGGTCCTGGTGTTTATTACAGCAATAGAAAGCAAGCTAGGACACTGCTTTTCTTTTTCTTTTGTATATGTGCATGATCATGTGTGTTTGTATATGGATAGCAGTATGGAAGCCAGAGGTCAGCCTAGAATATTGGTTCTTTGATGCGTTGGGAGAATTTTCTTCCTGGGGGCTGGGAGGAGTATGGAGGGGCAGGGACTGGACAACATCTCAGCCTAGGAAATGTAGCCCTTCCCTAAGACACCAAGGCCAAGTGTAATTAGGGAAGACTCACATACAGCTTGTGGGGAGGAAGAACTGAATGCTCTGGTGGGGGGGCGTCCCATGACTCTCTACTCCCTCTGTCTACTCTGGGCAGTCATCATTCAACAAGCCCACTTGTGAAATCTTCTGCAGGCTTAACTCAAGTGAACTCAAGAAGATATCAGTTGTTTGGCTTGGAGAATAGTGCTACCCAACAGGTGAGTTCACCTTGTTCCTTGAGACTGTATCTCACACTGGCCTGGAGCTTGTGAAGTAGACTACATTGTTTTTAGCTGAGTCCCAGGGATCCTCCTGTCTCTGCCTCCTTACTGCTGGGATTTCAAGCATGCACCACCATATCTTGCTTTTTACATGTCTGCTAGACCCATATGCTATGTCTTGAATCCACTATGCTTGCTGTCGATGGTGTTTCCAGATGCTACTATACGGTATCCACATGCATCTATACAGTGCAACCAGATAAAACCATAGAAATCACTGTGCATCATTGGTTCTAAGTGACTGGAAACCAAACCAAATCAAAATGAAATAAAACAAAAGAAAAACAGATATATGTCTCACCCTTAAGGAACTTGAATTTTAACAGCTGAGGGGAAAAAAAAACCAGCTAGCAAATGCTATCAGAGTGCTTTTGAATGGTTTCCTTGTTTCATTCCTGTTTAATTTGAGCTGATATTTAATTTTGGCCTTTGCAATTACAAGATGTTAACAATGCTGTCCATTAGGACTGAAGAAGTGTGTCTAACACTCATGCACTACATATCCCCCAACTACCTCAGTGCTGAGTTCATGTAAAGCATAGAGTTTTCTTCAAGCTCAGGCTTCCTGCCTCTCACTTGACACCCACAGCTGCCTGTTTGAATATTCAGTAACAAGGTGGAAAGGGAGGGGTCAGTTGCATTAGGTTGGTGACATTCGTTCAGTATGTGAGCTTTCCCTGGATGATGGAATCCAAATTGCAAGGGAACCTAGGATGTCTGAGATGTTTGAGCTCTGAAGCGTCCAATAGAAAACACATTTATGATGAATTATCTTAAATTAAATTTTAATGGCCCCTAAATTGTAGATAAGGCACTGCAGAAGCAGTTTCCTGTGCAGATAAACATCATTAGTGTGGAAGTAGGAACACTTATTCCGCTTCTGTTGCCCCCCCCCCCCGGGTTTTCTAACAGTTCCATGGATCCTTTTCTGCCTAATAGGAATGCCAGTAAGCTTTTCTTTCTGACTTCCTCAGCATGCCTATTGAGTTAATAGCTGGCTTTTGACTTGTCACTTGTGAAAAAGAAGAAAAAGTGCTAGTTCTTCACGGATGTGAAACCTTACCTGCCATCCGCAAATGCTGGTTCTGCCAGTGCCTCGTGATCCTTCAACTTGCAGGAAATCCTCAGAAGAATTCAAACGACAGGCCCACCTCCACAGCCTAGCAAGCTTCTGGCTTAGGCACCTCCGTGGGATGAAGGATGACACAGCTCACTGATGGGTCTCTGTACATGCAAGCATTCCCTGCAAGGCACAAGGCAGCTGGGAAGCCTGACCATTCACCACAGATTGTGTGATGTTTTGACTTCTCAATTTGTTCTTCCATCCCAAGTCTTCCATTATTCTGCCTACCTTTCTGGATTGGGCTGAGGCGGGGATACATGGTAGGAGAGAGAGAAAACATGGAGACCCTTGGTGACATGTGGGTTCCCTCTGCAGCAACCTCTGACAGTCTGAATGGCCATAGCTTGAATGACCTGATAGGCACATGGACGTGCCAACCCTCCTACAACCTTTACAACCCTAGGACACAGGCTGTAAACCCCAGAAAGCTGGGACATCATAGGCCCCTAGAAGGAGGTGCAGACCAGAGAAACTTCATCCCATACAATATACCTCTGGCATCTTACATTTTCCATTGCTGTGAAGAGACACTATGACCAAAGCAACTCTTATAAAGGGCAACATTTAACTGGGGCTGGTGCACAGGTTCAGAGATTCAGTCCATTAACATCATGGTGGGAAGCATGGCAGCATCCAGGCAGCCATGGTGCTGGAGTAGCTGAGAGTTCTACATCTTGCTCTGAAGGCAAAGAGGAGAAGACTATTTCCGGGCAGCTAAGAGAAGGCTCTCAAAGCCCATACCAATAATGACAAGCTTCTTCCAACAAGGCCACACCTACTCCAGCAAGGCCACACCTCCTAATAGTGCCACTCCACTGGGCCAAACATATTCAAACCACCACAACTATGCTCCTGTTATGTCTACAGTTGATTTTTCCTACCACCATGTATTCAATTTATTTAGCAATCCACAATCTTCCAGGTACCACGTCTGCAGTGAAAAACAATAGACACAATCTCAGTCCCTGTAACACTTGAATGCTGATAAGCAGGACGCAAACAGGATAACTGGAACCCTCATCAAAGGGGAATTCATAGCAGCAGGAGTTGGAGGAAGCTGGCCATTCCGTCTCCATAGTCAGGAAACAGGACTGATGACAAGTGCTGTGGGTCAGCTGGCTTTCTCTGTTCTTATGTAGTCCAGGATACCATCCCATCACACTCACAGTTAGACTTTTCCCCCCAGTTAACTCTATCAAGATAATCCTATATTGGCATGCTTAGCATCTTGTCTCCTAAGATAGCAGTTCTCTACCTTCCTAATGCTGTGACCCTTTAATACAGCTCCTCATGTTATGGCGACCCCCCAACCATAAGACTATTTTGTTGCTACTTCATAACTGTAATTTTGCTACTGTTATGTCATAATGTAAATATCTGATATGCACAATATCTGATATGCAACCCCTGGGAATGGGTCATTTGAACCCCAAAGGTCACAACACACAGGTTGAGAACGACCATCCTAGATGATTCTAGATCTCACTAAGTTGACAATAGAAACCATGGCAGTCTACAAATCATTTTGTTTTCTTAACTGAGAATAATTTATCAACATTCAAGCATATTTTATGTGCTGTAAAATAGTCAAGCACTCATTTTTCATTTGGAAATGACCAATTTGAGAGTTGCCACCAAGAACATGGTCTGTGACGCCCACAATCCTCTGCATTTCAAGTTTACTTCTCTGTAAACTTTATTCACCAGATGTAGTTGTCATCTCAGATGCTTGCTGCTAAATAAGCTCATCCTTTCTAGTTCTTTTTGAACTCTGGATGGCTAGTTCCATTTAACTGTTTGGACCCAAACTTCTCTCCAAGCTGACTGATTCAAAGTGGCTTCTTGTGGCTTCTTCACTGAATTGCTCTGCTTAGCCTCAATCTAACCCGGGGAATCTGTTCTAATCTTAGGTTCCTTCTCATTATTTGGCTCATTCTGTTCTTACCTGTGTCTACCTTATTCTCTCTGCAACCTGCCTTCATAAAACTGTCTCTGTAAAGACTGCCTCTGAACTGTCATGGAATCACCAACTGCCACGAACAGATGAACTTCTCTGTAGTGAACTGAACTGAACTCTACTGCATTGCTTAAACTCAACTAAACTGCACTCACTAAACTGCACACCCCCCTCATCCCTGACTCACTCTTTAGTGACTTTTCTTTCCTGTCTGTTCTCATGAGACTTGAGCATATCCTATCTCTTACTCAGTCTGTCAAATCTTTCTTTGATTTGTCACTGTATGTTCCTCAATTAGATGTCAGTTTCAAACATGGCTGCTTTCTTCTGCAAACCAACTTTACCTTCATTGTTTGGGATTAAAGGTATGTCCTAAGGGTGTGTATGTATTCTGGCCAGATCACACAGACCTAGAAGGTCTTTGGATGTGATCCTTTGCCAGAGCAACAATGTTGCTTGCTGGATTAAATTTCTCTATACCTGACCTTATGGACAAGTGGCTAAATAACTAATAGTTTCCTGGTATGGAGAGTAGATGTAATTATTTTAAGGTACTTGTTACGTGGAGTGTTCACAGGACTAAATGAATCATAGAAATAAGATACTTAGCCTGATGACAGGTATCTGACATATACAAAAGCCAGCAGAGACACTCCTGAGTTCCTGTCCTTTTCAGTAGGGTAAAAACCATTGGGGAGCAGCGTATCTGGTAATTGGCATAGGAGAGATAAGTCGTTGGGCCTATTTATAAAAGTAAAAGATATTTTAGTAATATAATTTCTTTGATTGAAGCATTGAGACATTTTACAGTGAGTAGAGTTTAGCAAGCATTTGATAAGCATTCAAGGTATTTCTTAGCAAAATACACAGATGATGTTTGGTTAAACAAACCCAGTGTGTGTGTGTGTGTGTGTGTGTGTGTGTGTGTGTGTGTGTGTGTGTGTGAGTGTGTGTGTGTGTGTGTGTGTGTGTGTGCATATGTGTGTGTCTGTGACTGTGTGCATCTGAACCCACTTGTGTATATGGATTATTTTTACTCATGGTATTTTCTTCTTGCAGATCATTTTGACTGATGACTCCAAAGAGATTATATGTTTCTCTCACACACAAATGAAATAGTGTAATGCTGTTCCATGATTAGAGTCTCTAGGATGATTGTAATGTCAACAGCAGGGAGTATCTTCTCATTGTAGTCACAATGAACAGTGTTGAATTTCAAGAGAAGAATGTAGGGATTAAGGGGTAAAAACTTAAAATAAGAAAAGTTATATCAAATTGATCACTTATCTAACTTACTACTAGCAGAAAATTCTCTTAGTTTTTTTTGGGGGGGTGTGTATTTTATAAATAATTTTGACTTGTGTATCCATCTTCAGAACTAGAATCATGTAGCCCCTTGGCTCAAAAACTCTTGAGAGTTTAGCTTTGTTGAAAAAGGGATACAATAACAGTTATTCAGCTTCAGTCTTGGTACCTCAATTTGCAAGAGCTAATATAAGGCATTTTTCCTTTGCTCAAGTTCATCTCTTACTCATTGCATAATACCAGATTGGTATCTTTGCTCTCCAAGAAGCCCATCTCAGTTCCTGTGCTTTAATGGGATAAGTCCATTCTGATGGTGGCAGATTGCCAACCACTTTGACACACATACAAGTCTGAATGAAAACACTGTAGAAGTTTTAATTGGCTGACATCTTCCAGTGGGAATTTCAGGCTGTCTCCTGACTTTTGATGATTCAAGTGTTAGTGACCAAGTCAGGAATTAATCACCTGTCCCTTTTCAGATTATTACTTACAAATTGAAAATTGACATCTTATGCTAATATATTCTCCAATAAACCAGGCCAGTCTTTTTTTTTCTCTAGTGAAGCAAAAATATCTTTCCAATTAAAGGATGACTTGTAGATGGAAATCGTCATCCCACAGACCCAGGGATCTAGTGCTTTGTCTCTGTCTCTTTTAGTCAAGGCAAAGTAACCTGCTAGATTGTTTGCACAGCATATAGTTGTGACCCTACTGTCTCCATTCACCACAACAAATGTCAGTGGGACTCTGGAGCTTTGGATATAGGATATGTATGAGTTGGTGGAGGTCCAAAATATTTTCACATCAAAGGGCAGAACTGAGAGTTGTAAGAATGATCTAGAGAAAATGACACTGTCTGAATTTTCGTTACTGTCTTCCCTTGCCTAAAATTTTATAAAAACATTAGATCCCACTGACTGCCAGGTGAAGAAGAGATGCATGGCACACATGAATGGTAGGATCACACTTTCATAGGGTAAAAACCCTCACACTAATTAAAATGCACTTCACTTAGTAATGAGGGATATCCGTATGCCTCTGTCTTCTCTTAGTGTTTTAAAATGAACAGGGCAGAGTGTGACTGCCTTTGCATTACGTCCTCCTGTCCATGGGCCAGCAGTACCTGGAGCTTCGTAGTGATGTTAGCAGGGAGGAGTCCAAGAGCCTTGGTTTTGGTAGAAGTCGGAGAGCATTGACCAGAGTTAGTGTGAACCCCCTAGCCCACATTTGCAGCTTCTTCCGTCAACTCCCCTTTGCACAGAGCTTGGAGTATTTTGAACCACCAGACAAAATGTATTCATTCATACTTGCCAGACATATGGAGCAGGCTCTAAGATTCAAGGCAGGGGTAGCACTTAGAGCTTGTAAGAAGTGGAAAAGAATTAATTCAGGAGCATAGGGTGAGATATGGGAGAGACTGTTCTTCCAAGGTTTGGTTGATGAAGCAGGTAAAACAGTGAATCTACATTGAGAGACACAGCATCAGAGAAATAATAAAAATAGAGAGGTCAGGGTGGACGCGCACGCGCGTGCGCACACACACACACACACACACACACACACGAAAGATACACATACACAGATACACAGACACATTAGATTTACATACAACAGATACACAGATACAAACAGATATACAACATCACACACACACTGAAACACACACAGACACACACACACACACACAGATAGATAGGTAGATATACACACAACAAATACACATAAAATAGATACACAGATATACAGATACACACACAACAACAACATGGAAAATATTTCTTTTAAGATTGAAGTTTTATTTAAAAAATGATAAAATTGAAGATATACAGAAAAACTCCTGAAAAAATGAAAAAAATCAAAGAGGTATATTGAAAAATTTCTGATAAAATTGAAGTTTATACAAAAATGATAAAATTGAATTCATTTATAGAGAAAATTCCTGAAAAAATTGAAAGACAAAGAAAATATTTCTGAAAAAAATTCAAGACATATGTAGAAAAATTTTCTGATAAAATTGAAGATTTACATGGAAAATATGTCTGATAAAATTAAAGACATACCTAGAAAAAATTCTGATAAAATTGAAGACATGCAGAGCAAAAAATTCTGATAAAATGTAAGACTTATTTGGAAAATTCCCGATAAAGTTGAAAAAATGTCAACCCTAAATAGGTTGCCTAGAACACTTTTGTGTGTGTGTGTGTTGTTGTTGTTGTTGTTGTTGACTTGACCTCTTAATATCCTTTGTTTTTCTACAGTCTTTAAAAAAAAAGACATGACTTATACTTCCTTTACGGGTACATTTTCAAACATTACTTACTTAAAAAACAAAGACCCTGCAAACCATCAAAACTTCTCACACACATCAATCCCAAGTCTTACCTATAGGGCACTCACTACTAGTTGGTATGCGTGTCAGTGGTAGGGAGAAGAAGCAAGTCTACAGCAAGTCTGGTCACTTATATGTCAAATAAGCAGCCACCAGCTGCCAGAATAACTGCTTTAAAAATTATTTTAAGCTCTTTATATCTAATCCCAGGTATTTTTTTAATTAAATAAGTGTAGGTTGGGGAAGACCAGAACAAAAAAGAAAAAGATTTCTTTTATGTTTTTATACGCAACACAAATTTTTAAAAAGCAGTTTATTTGAGGATAAAAGGGTCCATAGACATCTATGAAATGAAAATCTTGCACAAAGGAATAAACAATGGCATATGGTTGCTCTGGCTAGGAATATCAGTCATATGTAATGGAAAAAGGAATCCCGTTGTTTGGAAATAGGTTCTCATGTACTTATTCATAGGCAGAAACTGTTAGAATTAGTCTTTAAAACCCTGTTTTGGTGAATTTTGTCATTGGCAACCTTTGTTCTGTTAAGCACAGATACTGTATTGAAAAGTAAAAAAGCATATGACCAAACATATAAATAGCAGGAAATTCTGTAATGCAAGCAATAACAAAAGTATCACCAGATATTAGTCTTCTCTAAGTGATTACCTAACAATCTTCATTCTAAAAGCACTAACGTAGCAGTTCTCAATGTTCCTAATGTGGTGACCCTTCAATACATTTCCTCACGTTGTGGTGATAACTCCCCCCCCAATTATTTTTTGCCTACTTTATAATTGCAGCTCTGCTACTCTTATGAATCATAGTGTAAACATCAGATATGCAGAATATCTGATGTGAGACCCCTGTGAAAGAGTCATTGTACCCCCAAAGGGATCATGATCCCAGGTTGAGAGCCATTGCTCTAACGTCATGATTCTTTTTAATACAAGCCAGGTACTCTCTAATTCCAATTTGAAGGGACTCCTCATTCTTGGAAGTAACATGCAGTTTCTAAGCCTCCTCTTTAGACATTGAGTGAAGGAGAAGGAAGTTGCTGTTTGTGTTACTTAGAAATTGTGGGAAATCTCCACTGGAGTGTAGAAAACCATAATTTGTAATTGATTATGAGTCTTTAAATGAAAACAGTCCAGTGAACCATTTTATATGGAACACTTTCCAAGAGTTCTCAGCAAAAGTTGGTAGCAGAATTTGTCCTTAAGAGTGAGTCTGTTTTCAATTACTGTCTCTTGCTATGTCAACATCTTTGCTAATGGTCACTTAATCCATGCTGATAATCCTGGGACTGATGAGATTGTTCAGTGAGAAAAGGCACTTGCCACCAAGCCTGTCAACCTGAGTTTAATTCCTTGAATGGTTTTGTCCTCTGACCTCTACATAGCCACAGTGGTGTAGATGCACACAGTGCTATATTTAACTCCCCTCTCCACCCTCCCCACACTATGCAATTCACTTTTTCTAATAATCCCAGTAGCAGGTCAGTGATAGCTTCAATCTCACATTCTGACACATACACGTGTATGCATCCTGAAACAAACATTTGCAAGTACTGAACCCTTGTATTGAGGAACCAGCAGAGACCAGGTAAGTCTGAAAAGTGATAGAGTTCTTGGAAGATTGGTGCTAAGTGTTCTAAAAGCAGGATTGGTGGATCTTAGAAATTTGAAAGACTTTAAAACAAACAGGGGCATTGAAATGAGAAACATACAAATGTCCAGAACTCTCCATTTTGAGACATTAGGGATTTTTTCCCCCTTTATTCTCCTTCTCTCCTTAGCCCTTCTTTCTCCCTTCCTCCTTCTCTCCCTCTCTCCTTCCCATCTGCCATCCTCCTTCTCTCCCTCCCATTTGCCTTCTTTCCTCTCTCCTTCTCATTTTGCTCCTTCCTCTTTCCCTCCCTCTCTCCTTCCCATCTGTTTCCCTCTCTCCATCCCCTTTCTCCCCCTTCTCTTTACCCCTTTCTCCCTCCTTTCCCTCCTTCCTCCAATTCAAATTTCTGATTTGCAAGATAAAATCAGACACGAAAAGCAGCAGTGCTGCATTTGGAAAGATATTGCATTCCAGGTTCTCCCTACACACCTACCATGTAATTTTCACAAAATGCCTGTGAATTTGGAGTTTATTAGTCTGATTTTATAGATGAGTTATGGGCCCAAAAGGGGTAGAGAGCTGAGTTTCAACTGAGCTACATTTCACCCAGAGCCTCAGAACTGTGGCTCTGAACCCTTGCAGGCAGTTATGCCCCATTTGCTAGGATATTTGTGTTCTAGCCAAGTTTGTTACAAAACACATTTTTCTGAAGGAAACTCCTCTTTGATGAGGGTTCCAGTTATACTGTTTGCATCCTGCTTATCAGTATTCAAGTGTTACAGGGACTGAGATTGTGTCTATTGTTTTTCACTTGCAGACGTGGTACCTGGAAGATTGTGGATTGCTAAATAAATTGAATACATGGTGGTAGGAAAAATCAACTGTAAACATAACAGGAGCGTAGTTGTGGTGGTTTGAATATGCTTGGCCCAGTGGAGTGGCACTATTAGGAGGTGTGGCCTTGTTGGAGGAAATATGACACTGTGGGGGTGGGCTTTGAGAGAGTTTCCTCCTAACTGCCTGGAAGCCAGTCTTTTTCTCAGAATAAGATGTAGAACTCTAGCTCCTTGAGCACCATACCTACCTGCATGCTGCCATGCTTCCTGCCATGAAGATAATGGAACGGAACCTCTGAAGCTGTAATCCAGCCTTAATCAAATGATGTCCTTTATAAAAGTTGTCTTGGTCATGGTGCCTCTTCACAGCAATGGAAACCCTAACTGAGGCAATAGTTAAAAGTGGAAAATGTTTGAAGAGTAAGATAACAAGACAATTAATTAATTGAATATTTGAAGTACTTAATATTTATGTTAATTATGTGATATAAATTAGGTAATATTTAAAATAACTATTTGTGTGTATATTTAGGATTTTATGTGTATGTGTGTGTATGTGTGATGTATTTAAGTGCACACATGTGTGCAGAGGCCATATGGCAATATAGGGCTCTTCCTTAATCACTTTTTCATCTAATTTTTTTAGGAACAGTGTCTCTCACTGAATTCAGAGCTCACCGATTGGGTAGACTTGCTGGCTAGGCTAGAAAGGTGAGGAATTCTCTCTACACCTCCCTACACTGGGATTACAGATACATATTAAGTCCCTGGCTTTTAATGTGGATGCAAAGAGAGGACCTGAACTCGTCTTTTTTTTTTTAAATTTTTATTGGCTCTTTGTGAACTTCACATCATGTACCCCAATATAACTCATACCCCCTCCCCTAGCACCCACCCTCCATCCTTGCAACCTCCCCTCAACAATGAAAAGAAATATCATCATGGAAGCTGTAGTGTGTCATGGTGTATCTCACAGTATACCCTTTATTCACACTTATTTGGTCGCAAATGTTCATTGCAATGACTCCTTGGTCTGGTACAAGGCCTCTGACTTCTGCTACTCTGCGAATAGTGAACCTCACTCTGACTCTTCTCGGATATCTTGTTGCCCTGTGTCATGGAGCTCCTGTAGTTTTGGATGTACTACAGCAGTTCATCAGTGGATAGATGTTGGGGTAGGGCCAATTCAAAGCCCTGGATCTGGGCCTGAGAGGTATCTGATATGGTCATCTCACCACCTCTCCTGCTCTTATGCCTTTGGGCTGGCTCAGCAGCAAACCCCCCCAACACTCTCCCTCAACCAGCGCCAGCTCCATTCTGCTGTCCAGAGGAGGTGCAGGGTCTACACTCTCTCTCAGCTAGTGATGGAAATAGCCATATCTTTATGTCTTTATGCCTATGTGGTAAACACTTTGACTGGACCAACTGTGCAGTTCTCAAAAATAATACAATAATACAATTCTATATCATATTACAAATTAGTAGTAAAGGATCTGAATTGAAGACTTAAATATATATGTATCATGGACATGATACATACTATTTTAAAAAAATCAGGTCTTAAATGTTAAATTATTTCAGCAAGTTTTTATAATTTCATTTTAGTATGTATAACTTAAAATTCAGAATAAATTCTTTATTTTTAGCTACTATTGGAGTTTGCTGAATTCTTTTTTTTTCTGTGCTTATTTTCTATCCTCCTTCACCCTGCTCTGATAATCAGTGATTATGTCTCTTTACAGGTATATCTGTAGTTTTTTAATGTCTTTAAATTCAGGGTCACTGAGTATCCATTATTGGATCTTTAGATTAAACATGTAGGAACTCAGGAAATACTAGTTGAAAGAAAAGAAGGAGGGAGAGAAGAGAAATGAAGAGAAAGGGGGCATAGGGGAGGAAAAAGGAAGAGTAAGAGAAAATTACTTCTCATATTTGAAGAATGTCAAAGATCAACAATGTCGCCCATTTACTCAGAAATAGACACTAATGGCTCTTATCTCCTGAGTCTTTTGAGTATTGAAAACTATAGGTCCTCTAATGAGGAATGTCCCCAAATGTTCTTATTCATCCTTCAAATAGAACTTACTGAGCACAGAGAAGTGTCAGTCACTGTCTGGCATCTAACACCTCATTTATTGCAGCCTTAGTGGGATTAGCTAGGTGATTGTTGCCATGAAGATACATTCATTAATGAGAAACTGCATCCACGAGTTCTGTGAGACCCAATGAAGTAGATCACATTTTGGTTTCCTGATCCATCCTGGTACACTGATATTACACATGCTTTGGCACTAATTTACTCTGGTGCAAACTGAAATAAGTTTGTCCTTCCACATGTGAATCCCTACGTTCCTTTTTCTTCTTACACCAGAAAACCTAAAGTTCCCACCCCAGGAAGTGCAAGTAGAACACAGGTCCTGGGACTCTCAGTTCCAAGATTCACACTAGATATTCTTTCTATTCCCCATAGTCAAGCAGGAGGCCAGTTTTTATTAAACACCTCAGAGAATGAGCTATATAAAGCTCTTGAGTGAGGATAATCTTTGGGGTTATACTTCTGTTTCCCTGAAGAAAGGAGACATTTATGATGTCTTGCCAATCAACTTGTTAAAATACTTAACGCAAATAGACCTTTTAATGAAAAACCAAGTGACTGAATGGAGAATTCATTGCAGAGTCCTTTGCAAATATCAATTACACAAATGATTAGTCTTCTTGTTCTTACTCTTGAGTGAAACAAACAAAAAATTATTATAATTCCTTTCTCAAAATTCAAGAACCACATACATTGTATATCATTTTACCCAGGGGATATTTTTGGAAATAATTTCTGCACTTGTGGGACAGAGAAAGGAAGACATGCAAGTTGTTGATACTTTCATGAGGGTGGTCATGATTTTGAAGGTTTCTGTCAAAAGGTGCATTGGGCTTTTTTTTTTTAAATGAAATAGAAATCTGCTGTGTTTCCTGTTCCTCTTTATATTTGGTCAACTAGCTGAGCCACTTACAGATTCCTTAGCAAGTATGAGGTGCTTCCAGAACTTGTCAACATTTAATCCATTCAGCTAGGGGTCATCTGGTGTTCAATGAACCATGGAGCACAGGAATGGAAAAGCCCTGGATTGGGAATCCAAGGCTTCATGGTTGCAATCTAGTTCACTAATGAGCAACTGAGAAAACCTTTAATTCCTCTGAGCCTCAGTTTTCTACAACACTGACTTCCCACGTTTCTCTTACAGAATTAACATGTGCTTTAAGACTGAAAACTAGATATGGAGAGTACACGGCTCAATTTGTTTTTATGTACTAGGACACAGCAAAGGCTCTATTTCCTGGATTCTCCATATATTAAGGAAGGAAACAGGGAAAAAGCGAAGGTCAGAGAGACTGAGAACCAGGAATTTAAATCATTGAAATCTACTAGCAACCCTGCCTTGACTCCAAGCATGTTCTGCACTTTAACAGCAGAGTTCAAAGTAATTATTCTCTAACAAGGTTCATCGTTAAAATCCTTTGGAAGTGGGCCTGGACCTCAAGCTCACATTCTGCTCTAAGATGAGCTGGAAATTCAGATTCTGACTCAGACTTTTGTAATAGAGGCCAGAAATGCATGTTTTTTTGTGATATGGAGGCTCTTAACATAGGCCACATGACAAGAGGAGGCTCTCTATTTCCCAAAGATCATGCTTGTGCAGTTAATACATTGGAGTGAGCAAAGCAGAAGCACACGTGTACTTTGGTTAAGGAGGAGATGTCTGTTTCCTGGGAGAGAAGAAGGGTGCTAAGATTCACCCCAGAAGCTAGAGATTACTATTGTAGAGTTGAGGCATGTGATTTGGGCCTCAAAAGTAAGATTCCCCAACTACATTGCTTAGAGAAGCCCTATACAATTACAGTGTGTCATGATAGTCTGGGTGCTGGAGATTGTGAGCAGGAGAATTGCCAGTTTGAACATCCCTTTTCCTTCTTGTCGAATCTTATTTTCAGATGCAACAATAAGAATTAGGTCAGGGTGGTGTTGGTAGCATATGCCTTTAAACCCAGCACTCTGGGAGGCAGAGGTAGACTGATCTTTGTAAGCTCGAGATCAGCCTGGTCTACAGAGTGAGTTCTAGGACAGCCAGGGCTATACAGAGAAACCCTGTCTCAGGAAAAAAAAAATAGAAAGAGAGAACAGAAGAGTTATGCCATTAGGTGGCTAAGTGAGAAAGACTCCTCTTCCACTGAGGATAATAGAAGGCCTAGGGGGAATGCTGTAGGCTCTTTTGCTTTATAACCCTTCTGTTTTCATAGCATTCTTCTCCAGAACACAAAATGCTCAAAATCGCAGCTCAGAGAAGTAGAGAGGAACAGCCCAACCAGACACTGTAGTTATGAATGCCTAGACCTTGCAGGGTGGAGTGAATTGTTTAAAATACATTTACATCAGCCATAAATAACCTGCTTGGGGGTATTTGATTAAGGCAGCACAAACAGAGGGACAGACTCAGGTGAGACCAATGAAATGTTAGAGCACTGGGGGAGCAAGACCTCAGGTGACAGGGGACACTGTCATTTTCATTAAAATTACTGGTGGAGATCTCCAAAGTCCCTGCCCTTGTGTTCTGGGGAAATGAAGAGTAAGGGGTGGAAGAACCTCAATGTTCTCTGGCTTTAGGTTTCTCAGCTACTCAAAGGTTGCTTTACTTGATAGCTTCACTCAATGGCTCCTTTCCTCTGGAGCCCTGCTGAGGTCAAGCTGAGAGATTTCACACCTTTCTGGATGATTCTTTTTCCCTAGAGAAAATCCTATCATCAAGTTCTCTCAGAGGAATGGATGCACCTAACTATTGGATGAAATCATCAACAAAGGCTGAGAGACAGTTGAGACACCCAGTAAAGATGAGGAGACTTCTTTACAGTGATTTCGCCCCCCCCCCATGTCTCTAAACAATCTATGGTATATTGAATCTCCAGGAGAGAGTTTGAAGTTTTCTCTACCAAAACATCTGACCACAGTCCTTGTTTTAAGTGTTGTCTGTCTGTCTTACACACACACACACACACACACACACACACACACACACACACACACATTCATACACACACACACACACACAGGCACCTATATGCACAATTCTAGGGTCAAACCAAGGGCCTCAGATACATAAAGCATGTGCTTTATCATTGATCTATCTTTCCAGCCCCTCTTTGCTTTGAAGTGATAGGAGAATCCGACTCAGACAGGCATAAAGGGAACTTTCTGACTCCCAGAGCCATAAAGCCCAGGCTTTGTAGAGTCCAGAGGTCTCCAATGATGTCACCACTGTTTGTCTCTTTCCATCTTTTGGCTCAGCTTTCCTCCGGGCTGGCTTGGTTTTCACAGTCTTTCTCCATGTGGTGGTCCTTGGCAGCTCGAGGTTTGCATCATACTCCCAGCTATAAATTTCACTGTGGAAAAAGCTTCACTAGAGAACTGGGCTTATCTTAAGTGAATCATGCTTGAATTTAGAAGTGTTTAAAATCCTAAATAATTAAGTTAAGATGATAGAAATACAAAACATAAGTTCTCAATACCCTGGCTTTTGTGAGAAAGCCTTCTTAAGGACAGCCTATGGTACTGGTGCATGCTAGTTTAAGGCAGAATGCAATTGGTGAGTGGAAACTGTTCTTCAGAAAGATTCAAGTACACGGGAGTTAACTGTTTCTCAATTCTTGATGGTCCCCTCATCCCAGTCTCGTGTTTTATAATGTACCGTGTTTTCTTATTGCTTCCAAAGTCTTTAAGTTAATGAAATAATGCATCAACACATTGAAGTGAGCATCCAATTGACTCAGACTTTTAGTTAATATACTACTTCAAATGAACTCTGGTATGGGTATGTGTGTTGTATGTTTGTGTGTGTGTGTGTGCTTGTGCGTGCGTGAATGCATATATGTTCATGAGTGTATGTGGAACCCAGAGGTCCAGATCAGGTGTCTTCCTCAGTGGTTACCTGTTTATTTTTGTGATAGAGTTTCTCAGTGAACCTGGAACACGACAATTTAGCTAGACTGGCTAGCGACCCTTAGGGATCCTCCTGTCTCTGCCTCTTTAGGACTGTGGTTACAGACACAGGCTGCTTGGCTTTTATGTGGCTTCTGGAGATCTGAACTGAAATCTTCCTGATTGCATTAGATGCACTTTATCACGGAGCCATCTCCCAGCTTTAAAATGGAATCTTAAAAATTTCTGCCCCATTACTTCTATTTCTAAGTCTATTTAAAGTTTAACTTTGTTTCTAACAAAGTCAGAAACTTTGTTAGAAAACCATGGAGAGTGCATCTACTTGCTTTTTTTTTTTAATTAGTTTTCAACTTTTAAATCTATGGCTAGACTCTGACCATATTTGACAGTGAATCAAGGATTCTTTATCGGTGTCCCAAATTGCTTCTAAATCATCTGCATCACCAAAATGGCAAGTGCTGCTGAGTAGCCAATACGGAAGAGGCCTAGTGTGATTGGTCAGCTAGTAATCATTCCCATATTCAAGCTGGGAATAGCAATGACTTTATTTTTATATATAGGATATTTTGAGGCAAGGGTTCATTTTTATAACCTAAGGAAATTATTGAGGTAAGTTAGAGACTCACTTCCCTGAAGAAGGCTCATGCCTCTTTCCATGTGTTAGGTCTTTATGACCAACTAGGAAGAAAACCACATGACAGTCATTAGGGATTTTTTTTTCTGGGATAGTACTTAGTATTCATCAACAAAACCCTGAGAAATTTCATGAGACTTTAACATAGCGGTTCTTAACTTGTGGGTTGCAACCCCTTTGGCAAACCTCTGTTTCCCAAAAATATTCATATTAGGATTCATAACAGTAGCAAAATTGCAGTTATGAAGTAGCAATGAAAATGGTTTTGTGGTCAGGGGTCACACCACATGAGGAACTGTAGTAAAGGGTTGCAGTGTTAGCAAGGTTGAGAACCGTTGCTTTTAACAGTTTCTGAATCATTAAAGGGAGATCATAAGATGTGGAACTGCGTACTATTGACTTCATTGCTTGAAACTACTTATCCTCATGGAATGCATAAGTGTACATTCTTTGAATTATTTGATCAAACAGAATACTCTGCAAGGTGATGGTCTTTATAAAAGTGATTACTTTGACACGAACTTTTCTGAATAAAAACACTTAAACTTTCTTTCCTGTTACAAGACCCTCTGTGCAGCAGCTACTATTATATGCCAACAGCTCTGTTCAGGTGAGGCAGTTCAGTCTTCATGATAGCAATGTGAAAGAAGTAGGAATGGTTTTTATAGAGAGAGAAATGGAGATGTAAGGAGGTCAACTGACGAATGCTTCCGAGCTCATAAATGGCAAAACTGCCAAGGCAATCCAGTGCAGAGCGAATGACATCAGACATTGTGCCCTTCACTATCGGTGACACCGATTGGCAATGCTGCCTAAAGCACACCAATCAACAGAACTTTCAGATTTGTCTCCCCTATGAAAAAGCCTATAAGCGCATGCATACGCGTGCTAGGTCACTATTGTACGGCGGTTCAGCACATTTTAGCTATTGCACGGCTGTTGTTCTTCTGACTTGGGTTCCAAAGACTTTTAAGAAAGCTCCCACAAATAAAAGACCAAGTAAATAAAAATCTCATATTTGTACTGTTACACTAATAAGCTTAATAACAATAATCCAAAAAAACCATCTGCAATCATAAAATAAAAACTTCATTACCATTTCAATGCAGTTACCGCAAATCCTCAGGTTAGCCAGTACACCAGCTTGTATTGGTGCTTCACCACACAAAACAGCAATTCATTTCAAATTACCACTCTCTGTTAGTGAATCTGGCTCCTTGGCTCCCTTCCCATACACTCCTGCTGTTCGGGTCTATTGTTTCTCTGTTTCTCCTCTCTAGGAGCTTTTTGTTTCCTGGGAAAGCTTGAAGGATTGTCTTGTGAAAAAAAGCTAAGCTAATCTAGCTTTTGGTGCCCCCACATCCTCTAGCAACTGGACACTCTCAATTTACCGTTTACTTATTGGGATTTCACAAACAATTCTGCAAGGTGTTTAGAAGACCCCCAGCCAGAGAGTGCGATTGGAATTCACAAAACTTAATTCTGTTTCCTGGCTGTGTGAAGTGAACTTGTCCAATGTACAGATAATGAGCTTCCTTCTTTTCCTGCCAGGGGCCTCTAAATCATCAAATTCCATATCAAATTACACAGAGCTTCCCTCTGAGAGTTTATGGTCTTGGAACAGCAGGTTGAAAACCAGATTGGGGGGAAAAAAAATGAAGGTTGTTCTTTGAGTCAAATGTAACACATATACTGGCTCATAGAAACTTCATACTACTTAAGAGTTCTGCTTAATAGGCAGTTTATTTTTATGCTGCAAAATACTTATCTATTCTCTTTCATCTGGAGCTTAAACTTTCATAACCCTTGAGTACAAACGGAGGGTAGAAATGAGAATGTATTTGATCTTAGTTTTACGGACATGTAAGATTTCAGGAAAACATTGTCCTTCAAATTAACTCTTTCAGTGCAGTACATAAGCAAGAAATTTAGTTCTTCTAAGAATATGGAGCCCCAAATTCTCATTCTTATAACAGGTCATTTAATTTATGTCTGTCTTAACACTTTCTATGTAAGTACATTGTCACTGTCTTCAGACACACCAGAAGAGGGCATCAGACCCCATTATAGATGGCTGTGAGTCACCATGGGGTTGCTGGGAATTGAACTCAGGACCCCTGGAAGAGCAGCCAGTACTCCTAATGGCTGAGCTCTCTCTCCAACCCCAATGCTTTCTATTATGCTGTCATTGTGTATGTTATTGTGTACAGATGACCACACACTATTTTTCAGGTATCTTGGACATTTCTTTGTAAAACACTTTTAAAAAGTGTTTTACACTTAGTAAAAAACTAAGTGGTAATAAACTTAACAGTTGACTCATTTTCATAGGTTGAGCTTATTAATCTTAATATCAAGGGCTAATTTAAATATTTGATATTTTTTTTCATTAAGAAGTATAGGCATGTTGACTGGCTATAAAAGTTAAAAGGCAAGCTTCTTTCTTCACCAATAGCTCTACACAATCCTTTCTCTTTCAGATGGTAAATGGTGTGACCTGGGTTCAAGTTAGGAAAACACAATGACACCTGTTTACATAGTTTATCCACATATTATTGTTGTAGAAATCTAACCTCTAGAAATAGACTGTGGATGAATGCAGGCATTCTCTAGCATCAGTCAGTTCAGTGTGCTTTATTGGTCAACTTGTAGCATCTGAAATAATGATTTTTATGAGGTCCCTCTGCGAAAGTCATGGCCATTTTGGAGACATCTTTAAAAATCCTATTAGCTATTAGATGATATTTTCATGCTGGGTGTGTACTCCAAGAAATAAGGTTCAAGCTAGAGAGCTGGAAGGATTTATTTTGAATTTACTATATGAACCCTTGCATTGTTATCTGTAAATATTGCTTTTAAGATATCACTGCAACTCTGCCATTTTCCCATGGATCTTTTGGTAAACTGACTAGATTCAACATATGCCACTCATCAAATGAAATGGTACATCTTATGATTCTGAACACCAGCTGTTCATGCTTGTACCAGAGTCAGTATCATATGAGACATGGATTCTGGGAAGAAAGAAAATTTGAATAGAGAATGAACCACAGATTTAATGGCTCCATCATTTAGCAGGGTCTGACATTCACCATTTGTAAATATAAGATGGAAATTATAAGTCAGTTACAGTACTGGTTGCTGTCCCATGAATGTCTGTTCTTTTCTAATGAGAGGTAGAAAAGGGGTGGATACAGAGGGGACAAAAGGTGGGGAGGATCTGGAGGAGTGGAGGAGAGGAAACTATAATCAGGTTATGTAGTATGAGAAAAGAATTTATTTAAGTAAAAGGGAAAAATAGTAATAATAAAAATATTATTTTATTATGACAATATAAGTACATATGATATCATACATTATACATATAAAATAAATAAAAAGATAATAAAAGATAGTAATTTAAAAATTACTTTTTGCTATAATTATCAAAATAGTAATGATTCAAGTAGTAGTCTCTTATTTGAAACAAGCCTTTTATGCAAAGCCTTCACAGTATATGGACACACATACACAAAAGTTCATTTTTGTTTAGAAAATATTTATTTTCTAGACATATATTAACCCCCTGTAAAGACCTGGCTTTATTTTATACACTGTATAGTGAATTGACCAAATAGAATCTATATTGCCTAAGAATACTTAATTTAATTTGAAAGGCTGGATATTGTTAGGCATAAAAGTAAAGGGAAATGACTGATTCTTTTTGAAGAAAGCCTTGACTAAAGAAATAAATAAAGATATGCCTTATAAAAGAGAAGATCAGATTCAAACTTCTTGTTTTTCAAGATTACAGACCAGAGATTAAATACCTTTTGCAGGGAGGAATGTCTGGGAAGGGGAGTTTATTGGCTAAACCCTCAGGGCCTCTAAGTACCTCATTAGCATGGAGAGCTCTGTTCTGGGCCTATGTGACCATAGGTCACATTTTCTTATGTGGGAAGTGTGGCACATGTTCCAGTTCAGGAATCTGGCAGGGAGCAGTTAGCCACCTACTGTCGCAGGTGTGTGTAGCCCAAGTTTCTGGGGATTCAAACCCAGTCTACCTTACCAAGTTTCCTGGAAAGGTCCAAGGTCCCACAACAAACCATACTGAGCCCCCAGCCCTGGGTGCTACAAACTGAACTTTGGTCCCCTGCAAGAGTTATATGTGCTTTTAACTGATGAGTTAGCATTTCAGACTCTTGAATTCTTTTATTTTTATATTTTTGATATTTATTTATTTTGATATAGTCTCATTCTGTAGTACAGACTGGCTGGATATTTACTGTGTATTTCAGGGTAGCCTCTGATTCTAGTTGTCTATTTTCAAGATTACATCTGACAGGTCTTTCTGTATATATGTTTGCTATATATTCCTTTCTTGACTTTTCTCTCTTCATATATTAGTGATTTTACAATTGAATCCAGCACCTCACACATGTCAGGCAAGCATTCTATCACAGAGTATAAGCTTCCTGCACAGTCTTGTAACAATTTTGAGATTATAATTTAAACATAACTTCTCTCTCCTCCCTAAAACATATATAATCTGAAATGGAACCGGGTCAGTCCGTATAATGCCATCTCTATGTATATGTTTAGTGTTGACCAGTTGGCCCGAGACAGCCAGTTGGTGTGTTCTTCCCTAGGGAAACCCAGTTTACCCCGTCTCATTTTCCCTCAGTTGCCTGTTGTTCTTCATAAAAGGTTGAGACTGTGTGGGCTTTTCACCATCCAGCATGACATGGTCACTGGTGTCCTCCTTGTTGAGTTCACGACTGGGCAGTCAAATTGGTGAGAATTTATGGGTGTAGTTTCTGATATTACTAGGAGACTTGGTCTCATAGCAAACTCCCTGATCTTCTGTCACTTACAATCTTCCTACCCCCTCTTCTGGAAATGTAGCCTGTCCCTCAGGAATGGTAGTGTCTCATGTTTGTATCCACTGGGACTAGGCTCCACAACTCTACATTTTGATTAGTTGTGGTTTTCTGTACTGATCTCTGTTGCAAAGAAAAATTTCCTTGAAGATGGGTGAATACTATACTTATCTGTGGTATGAGGACAATTGTTTATAGATTATTATTAGGGATTATACTAGCTTAGCAAATTAGTGGTTGTAGAGTCTCCAATAAACATGACTTCTAAGATTTTTGTTTGTTTGTTTTGTTTTTAGATGAAGTTCCAGTCTGGCCTCCAAATTAAAATCCTCCTGCCTCACTTTTTTCAGTTCTGGAATTATAGAAATATACCACCATACTCTTAAAATAGACAATGAATACTTAAAATACCCTTAAAATAGACAATGAACACTTTTCACTATGACTTCTGGATGAGCAGATTTCTTTAGAGTGATCTCATTGTCCAAAGGCCAGATATGTCACAGCACCATCGAAATGCCTTTGGTAGCTAGTGATAATTTATTTTAATCTGAAAGTCTTTCTGGACTCTCCTGCAACAGAAAGAAAGACTTAAATCAACAATCATTATAATAATAATAAAAAAGGGAACATGTGAAAATGCCAAAAATGATTTTGAAATTGGGGATGAGGACAGAATTGGAAATGGGGGTCATAAGAAGGGGGAAAACATAAAGAAAAGCAGTATGATCAAATGCAGTTTATTGGAATAGTTCAACAAAATGAGTCTCATCGTTCATGTCATTGGGGGAAATTGCCATTTTGTTCTGGATAGAATTCCTATTTTTGGAAACTGAAAATTTGCTAAAATAGTACATTCATCCAAAATTAGCTTGTAAAAATGCTTGCAATAAGCAGCATCTCCAGATCCTGGTCCAATGGCATTCTGGGTGGATATTTGGGCGACAAGATGTCTAACACAGGTTCAAGTACAATTATGAAAAGGTCTCCCGTTTATTCAGCATTCCATTACCATCTTTTGCAAATTTAATATCATACTGAACTGTTATGAGCCAAAATATAATATGTTTTTGTGTCTGGCAAGGACACCTAGCTTCTGTACTTGAGATCCAAGGATGGCAGTCCTAAAAAGTAATATGTAAGATTCTTTTCAGGAGCAAAACATTGGTGACGTTAAGATCGATCACTAGCCTCACCACTTATCTCATGAAAGGACGTGAGAACTTAAAGACAAGCCTGTGGCATTTAAACCGTGTCTAGCAATGACTAACTGAAGCAATATGGGTGTAAGAGGGGGAAAAAAGCAGAACAGAAACAACGGCAGAAAGGAATCTAGAAACAGCAAGAATGACGGTAACAAAACCCAGCAAGCAAAGCCTTCTAGTACAGTGTGTGGCACAGAGTAAGTGTTTATTTTGTTTCCTGATATTTCCCCTCCCTCCCCCCTTTGGGCTGCAATTTAGGATATTCCCTTTCCTTTTCGGAGATTATAGGTGTGTGTGCTTCCATATCTGGTTGTTTCTAGAGATTTAAAAAAATGTCTTTTTGATCAAATTGATATGTTGACTGATTGACTGATTAGTTGATATCTCTCTCTCTCTCTCTCTCTCTCTCTCTCTGTGTGTGTGTGTGTGTGTCTAAGGACTCACTTCTTAGAATTTAGGTTGTCAGAACTGACAGGAAGTGTCACTGAGTCATCATCTCCTGTCCTGACTTTACTGGGGAAAGACGGGAGAGATAAAGAGAAGGCATCTAAGAGAAGACTCCTTTTTTTTTAATTATTTTATTTTTATTTTTTTTGTGATCTCTGTATCAAGGAGGAACAACATTTACCTGCCTGCATTCTTACAGAACCCTTGGTAAAGTACAGGGCGGACTTGCAACATGACCACATGCAAGTTTCTGCTTCCTCCAGCCCAATGCCGTGTGTGGAGAAAGCAAAGTCCAACTTCTCCAATGGAAATGGAATCTCTCATTGTTTTAGAAAAATCATTTGGTTTATTTATTAGTTTTGCTGTGCTAGGGACCCAATGCAGGGCCTCATGCATGTTCAGCAAGTGTCTTGTTGCTAACTTTCAGCCCAAACCCTGTTTTCTTAAACTACAGCTTAAAGGGTTAGGATTTTGCAGCTTTATTCAACGCCAGATGAATAGAAGAAAGAAAAAAAAAGGGAGGGGGAGGAAAAGACATGACGGCTCCTAGGTATGGTGGAGGAGAAAGTTTATTGAAGATAAAAGGGAGACATAGCCAGAAACAGAAACAAACCAGGAGAATCCAGAGTGATCATGACCCTGAACTTTGTGGAGAGAGAAAGAGGGGAAGAGAGAGAGCGAGAGTGAGCAACCAGGTGCTGCAGCCCAGAGACCAAAGGTCCAAAAAGGGGCAAGTAACTAAAATGTCTGGATTATATAGGGAAGAACCTCTGGGGGAAGGACGCTCAGCTCTGGGACTGGAGAGGTCAGGGGAGCTGTTGGGGTATGCCAGTCATACCCTGTAACGGGTAGGGACCGAGGGATGCTGGGAGAAGCTTGCCAGATTCTCTTTGGCAGATTCAGATTTTATTTCAGGTTAAATAGGCACCTGAACCTCTTGTCCTGGGTTTGAAAGTTAAAACAGCTGTAGTGTGAAACAAATGAATGGTGATTTTTTTTTTTTTGCGATCATCTTTAAATTGAGTACTGACTAGACAGAATCAGTGAGTAGAGTTCCCTCATACTTAACAATTATACCTAAGAGGTCTGCTGTGACAGAATCTATTGGAAAATTATTTGGGATTTTTTTTTTAACATTTATAGAGTTCAAGGTAAATCCTAAACAGGGTTATAAACCACAGGAATTTTCAAGCCTCTATGTCCCCTCATCTTTTAAATGACTCCAAGGAGTAGCAGGCCTCCTTGAAATCAGATCTGACTTGAGTAATTTGAAAACTTCTCACCCAGTTCCTGCCTTGAAGAGAAGCCGGAAGCCGTGAGTCAGTTTCTCTGGTTACCATTGAGACCGAGTCAACGGAGAGAGAGCACTTTATAAACAGCAATGAGATTTCTTCCCTAATAATAAAACCTTCAGTTGAGCTTCCTCTACTGATATGAAAGATTCGGGTAGTGTGAAGGCTTACGGAGAGGCAGCCTTGCTGTTTCCTGTGAGCCGCATTTGTCCTGTAAGATGTTCAGGCAAGAGAAGTAATGCTGCATGATGACACCTGCAAATTAATATCACACTGAGCTGCTGTAATAGGCCACAAAATAATAAATCTCGTGAGAAGCCCAAATGATATGGAAAGATCACATAAAGGAGGATCCACTGCTTCAGTCAGTAAGCCCTGGGTGACTTTCGCCAAGTGAGTGGGCACCATTTTGGATTTTAGTCCAGCCTGGCCACTGGGAGAATACAGATTCAAATCAGGGACATTCTGCTGAGTACTGCTTAGCTGAGGCCAATCAATGTCTGGTATTAGTAACAAAGGAATAATTATAAGCTACTAAATTTTGGGGGTAGAAGGTCACATGTCAAAATTCAGAAACATTAAGCCGGATGACACGAATTTGTAAGATGTCTGGCTAACAAAGGGTTACACACTCACACACCCACAGGTGTGGTTTTTTGTTTGTTTGTTTTTCATTTTCCTTAATTTTTGGAATGAATAAAAGAGCAGGAGGTGTATTCTGAAAGGGCCCCCAAAATACTCAGAAAGCTTGAAAAGTATGATATTAAAAAGTTGTGAAGACAATGATTAGTGTCAGGAAGAAGAAAAGGAAGGAGGAGAAAGAGGAGGAGCAGGACGAGGAGGAGGAGGAGGAGGAGGAGAGAGAGAGAGAGAGAGAGAGAGAGAGAGAGAGAGAGAGAGAGCACTTGTGTGGGGGGGGGTGGGGGGGTGGGGTTGTATTGGTTTCATCTGGTCACTGTATTATGCCAGGACACCCTAGGGGAAGCTCTTGGACTTCAAAATTCTGCCCAGATTCTTTTTGAGTTGCACGAGAAAGCTTCATTCTTTTATTATTTTCATATTGAATTAGAAGCTTTTTTACATAAATATAATTTTCTTCAGCATCTGTTGATTTTTTTGGACCATGAAATTTAGCAGGAAATTAAAAGCATGAAGATTTGCATAGCATAATGCTGAGTTATGCAAGTTTGAAATAGGTCTTTATCTAATTCTGTCACAGAAATCTGTTTTTTAGAAGCAGAAGGCTCGACAAGCTCGCATTACTCATGTTCGCGTTTGCGAATGCCGCCTCACTCTCCTCCCAAGATGACTCTACGGCTCGCCAGTTTGAACAGCCAGTAGAAAATGCATTTGCCAACAGCCTCGGTCAGATGCCAGCTGCTGGGGGGCTCCTTTGACTGCCCTGGACAGCTTGACAAGGAAGTAGCCAGAGTCAGGACAGAGTCAAGGTCGGGAGATAAAAGACCCGGCTTTAACTCTGGTGGGAGTCAGCACAGTCCATCTGGGCATACAGAACAGGGGTACAAGGCCAAGCACTTAACCAGAATCATTCGGAAACGTTGAATTGTATCAGTCCTCCATCTTCTGTCCTTCTTAGGAAAAGACACACAGACTCACAAAATGCTTCCAAGAACGCTAGGAGGTGCATGCTACACTTATAGCCCCTCACAGAAAGGGGTTCTACAGGCCAGTGATCAAATACCAGTGGCTCAATTTCTGGTCTGAAGTTGTTCGCAGATGTTCTGGTTTTGACAGGTTGAACATTTAGCCTCTCTCTCTCTCTTTTTTTTTTCTCTATACTTGTTTCTCAGATGATACCACGTCCCTCTTAAAACCTCAGTTTAAATACATCGAGGAAGTATCCATTTCTCAACAGCCTGGGCTTGTATTCTTCAGCTAGGAACTCTTAATACCATCCTTTAGAGTGAAACCATCTATAATGCTAATTGTTTGACTTTGGAACCCCGGAAATATTTTACATATCAAAATAGACCTGGCATCCAGGTTCTTCTAGCATCTCTCAGCCCCGACCTGGCATTCCCTCCCAGCCTTGCATGTTCCAGCCTTGGGGTTGGGCTGCCCTTGCCCAGAGTGCACCCCCTTTTCCTCCTCCTCCTCCTCCTCCTCCTCCTCCTCCTCCTCCTCCTCCTCCCCCTCCCTTCTCTCTCTGTGCACTCGCCCTGCCATTTCCCTCTTTCTCTTGCTGCCATCTCCCCGTGGTAACTTTCCTGGCCTCAATCCTTGGGGCCATCGAAGACAGATTCCCAATAAACCTGTCTTTAATATAATCTAATCTGGCTTGAATTGGCTCAACGTAGTCAACAGAGAAATAGCCTATCACCAATAAATTGTGTACTTTTAATAAAAGCCCTCATTTCAAGTTAGGTGTGGTGGCAAATGTCTGTAATCCCAGCAGGTTTGAAGCTGGGGCAGGGGGAGTGTGTAGCCAGTTTAGGCGACAAGGTGAAATCCTGTCTAATAAACAAACACTCCTCCTTCAAGCAAACTCCGGATCTTGACACTTGTTGCAAAAGTGATGAACAGTTATTTGTGCGCGCGCTTGTGTGTGTGTGTGTGTGTGTGTGTGTCTAGATAAGGCAAGCTTTACTCTTAATCAAGAGGGTGTGCTTGGAACAGCGAACACACAGAGAAAGGGAAAAAAAATACCCTTCTTCAACTGTAACACCAGAAATGAAGGAGGAAGTGGGCAGGGATCCTTGTTCCTGGAAAGTAGCAGGGGGCCTTTTTGTAAACAAAGGTTTTATCTGTGTGGGAGATTAAAACATTTGCATAAAAGTCTTTCAAGGTAGTGATGGGGAGATACAAAGATTTGAATTCATTGTCATAAATGCAAGTTTTAATAGAAAAACACGAATTTATTAAATATTTCTTATTAATCCCTCTGCTTGCTTTTAAACATTCTTTTCTTTAAACTCACTAAGTTTTGGGCTCTCTTTTTCTGTCCCCTCTTGGAGTAAGCAAGGACAACAGGGAAGGAGTACCTGTGGTGGTTGGTTTAGGACAAAGGATTAATTATCCTGGCTATTACATCAGCACGGGGTAAGGTGAGCCCACCTTTTAGGCATGGTCCTTTGGCTAGGAGATTGACCTGGCCCGGTTGGAATATTAGGCCAGCACCCAGGGACTTATCTTCTCTTGATCAGGAGATTTTCATTGCTGCCTTAACATTCTGCCTCTCCAAAGAAGTAACCTTAAAATGAGTTAGGAACTAGATCAGAGGTCAGAGCTGCCCAATACTTTTTGGTATCTTTTGCCTCTGGCAAGAGGGAAGCTGCCTAAGGATCCAAGAGACATTTCTGGCTTTTGGTCAAGAAAGAAACCGGATATTTTTCTTTACCCTAAATTACCTAGCCAATTTCTACCTCCTGTTCTTATCACTCCTTCTCCTTCTGAAGACATAGCCCCAACTGTCATTATGAGATTGGGGTGCTGACTGACCTAGCTTCTTACAACTGAATTTGGGGTGTTAGATGCAACAGTTTTGGAGACCCCATCCAGAGGGTCTTATCTAAAAGATACCAACTGTCAGATACTTGATTACAAGTCCTTGGTTTGTGCCGAGATAGAGGATTTAAACATCCATTAATCAAATTAATCAAAGTCCATTAAAATCTCTTTATGAACTTGAAAGAGCCCCCATCTATTGGGCTCCGCATGTTTCTTTAGCCTCTAAGGTTGCTCTCCACAGTGATGGACCCGGAATCTGCCTTTTGGTGACTGTTGGATCAGCTAAAAGGTAGTGTATGCCCTTTTCATGTGGCTTCTAGATAGGGAGAGGAAAGAGATATTTAGCCATCATTTAAGCTTTAGTTTAAAACAATGGTGGACTTGTCTCCTTTGGCTGTAGCCAAGTGCCACAGTGAGCCAACCTCTAAAGTCTTATATCTGAGCAACACTTTTTAAAAGCAAGACTCAAATAATTAGTGAGGTAGAGTTGTCCAAATACCATCTCATACAGACTTATGTCTGATGTCTGGGAAGTATAACCTCTTGGATGGTGACCAATCTCCTTAGTCTTTGGTTACACTTTCCTGCTGAGTGTTTAATAACATGTAGGTAGGCAAATTAATTACTTTATGTATTGTCTAGGTCAGTTGGGAATCTGGTACTCAGGGATCCCTTGGGCTTGAGAGGACCCTTAAGCTCCTCTGGCCTTTCTTTTTACCAGTTGTGAATCCCAAAGATGGAAAGAGAAGACAACCAACCCAAATCCTCATGGTCAAATGAATTAAAGCAAGTAGTTAATTAAAGCAAACATTTTTATTTGTGTATACAGGCTATCTGCCCCTGAGACAGGTTTGTGGGGGTCAGGATTAAATGTGAGGAAAACAAGGATTTTATAGCTCAAGGGTACGGGGTTTCCAAATGGGGGATTTGGTGGGCAGAACAGGTGGGGTTGCAGGAGTCGAGCATAAGCATAGCAAGTTAGTCACAAAGACCTCCTGAAACAAAGACATGATTGCAAGGGGGTCATTACAACGGTAGTCATAGTAAGGTAGGTGTAACAACCCTTTTGAAACAAAGGTTGGTTTGCAAGTTGGTTATAAACAACTTTTTGAAACAAAGACATGATTGCCATTTTCTGGAACAGGCGATAGAGACACATTTATAGTTGCGGTTACAGGTTGAGCATAGCCCAATCCTTAAGAAACAGAGGTTTAATCATAAATAAGAATGGGCCAAGTTTGTCTTTACTCTAGGTGGGTACTTTAGCCTAACATGGAGACAGGCTGATGACAACTGAAGAGCTGTCCATCCATGAGAGGATAAATCAGAGACCCTTGATGGTGACTTCCCTTGGAAATATTGAGAAAAATCTTTTCTCTGTGCGACCATCTTTGTAAACTGGATACTGGTTCAAATCATTAACTAAAGACTCTATGCCCTCCTCCAACAGGCGACTTCCCACAGTTACACAACATTTCAAGAGATGGTTCAGAGTCTCCTGGGACCTTGTTGACCTTGGGGTACAGGGGAGAAAATAGCCTCCCTTTATATCTCCCCAGCCACATCAGGATTGCCTCCAAGAATGGTTATTGAATACCCAGAAATTAGTTACACCAGTCTGGTACTTTTAACTACTGTATAATAGCTTGAAAAGCAGACATTTCTGAATAAATCTTGATGAGACATATATTTCAGCCAGTCTGTGTAATTATTGATCTTTGACCTTAGAATCTCTTAACACCATAAATATCATCTCTAAGTCTTATCCTTTTTGTAGGGTAAATGACTTACTCAACCTTTGTAACTTGCATGAACTGTCCAGACTTTTTTTTCCATTGTGATTTTCTAATTACTTCCATCCTCATATATACAAATCCCTCCTCACTAAAACAATTTTTATGTTTGCATTTTTCTGTTGTTTTCTTTCATTTACTGGTTTCTTTTCTTAATACCACAGGATATAACATCACTATTAAATGAATTTACTGCGTGCTGTGAGAATTTTTTTACTTGGTCGAAGGGAACTAAACAATGTCTGTCTTCCTCTTAAGGTCTCAATGACAAATATCAATTTCATCAAAGGGTGAATAGATTTATTTATTTTTTTTATTGGGAGGGGAATGGATCTATTGAGTTTCAGTAGTAGTCTTTGACTCTGCATTTTCATCTTAACTCTAAAACTGATTCTCAATTTTGTTGGCAACAAGTGGTAGTTCATTATCTGTCATGGGTTAGTGAGAGCTGGATAGAAGAAACCAACAAGTACATAGTGTATTTGTGCCAGATGAAGATCAAGTAGTTTTGTCACACAGTAGTGATTCCCAGGTATACATACAAAAAAGGTGACTTCCTTGCATATGTGTCTATGTGTACATATGTTCATGTGAGTGCCAGTGCCATTGAAGGCCAAAGGCATCACATCCTCTTGGAGCTGGAGTGACAAGCTGAGAGTTCAAGTTCCACCCTGCCCCTGGGCATGACCGCTGGGGAGTCGAACTCCTGAGCTCAACTGCTCTTATCCTAACACCGTGGGTACTGGGCTTCAGGGAAGCACCGAGACATGTCTCTGGTGGTGGGAAAACACAGTCTAAGATGTGAGAAAGCTGAAGCTGGTATTCTCTGTCTCTTGGACTTCTAGTTGCTGCTAGAAAAGTGCACAGAAAGATCAGGGGTCCACTGACCTGTGAAGAGGCTGGGACAGTTGTGGGCCTATGGGCTGAGGACAACATCTAGCCTGGGGTTAGGGCTGGGAGCTCCGACTTAGCTCATCTGTGAAGGTATTTGTGGTTGTCTGGAATCGCAGAGAGGCCTTCTACAGGAGAATTAAGCTCTGAGTAGGGGAAGGCCTTCTCCATCCTTCCCATGGCAGTGGTAGATTAAAGACACAGTCCTTGGTTCCAAACTGTTTATTAATTGTTCATTGTGAAAAATGGATGCGTACTTCTCAGGGTGGACCTGAGATTAAATACCTTTTGCAGGGAGGAATGTCTGGGAGGGGAGCTTTTTGGCTAAACCCTCAGAGTCTCTAGGTACCTCATTAGCTTGGAGAACTCTGTTCTGGGCCTATGTGACCATAGGTCACATTTTCTTATGTGGGAAGTGTGGCACATTTTCCAGTTCAGGAATCTGGCAGTTAGCCACCTACTGTCTCAGGTGTGAACCCCAAGTTTCTGGGGATTCAAGCCCACTCTACCTTACCAAGTTTCCTGGAAAGATTCACTGTCCCACAACAAATCATATTGAGCCACCAGTCCTGGGTGCTGCAAACTGAACTTTGGTCCCCTGCAAGAGTTATATGTGCTTTTAACTGATGAGTTAGCATTTCAGACTCTTGAATTCTTTTATTTTTATATTTTTGCTATTTATTTATTTTGAGATAGTCTCATTCTGTAGTACAGGCTGGCTGGATATTTACTGTGTATTGCAGGGTGGCCTCTGATTCTAGTTGTCCCTTCGGTCTCATAGTCCTGAGTGTAGGGGACTACACGTGTGAGTCCCCATGTGTAGCACAGTACTTTGTTTTTTCTGGTTCACAGCTATAGCTCCAGAGCCCATAGTGTGCCCTCTCCTCCACACATAATAGGTTTTTAATAAACACTCTGTGAACACAAGAAAGGCTAAATCTTTTATTAAATTGAGGAACTCTTTCTTCCACTAATTTGCTCCCTGTATGGGTCCATTCTGGGTTCCTTGCAATGAATGAGATTTGGGTGGCTGAATCTCTTCCCTTCCTGGTAGGGCTCCCTGTATCTCTTCTGTTTGTGACAGCTCTCCTGGTAATTTTCACTTTGCTGTCAGTCTTTCTTGACTAGTATTAAAAAAATTTCTAGCAAAAAATTGAAAACAAGGCACACTGGTTTATAAAATGAATCATCTCCAGTTGCCTCTTCATTCCGAGCATTTTTCTAGTACTTTGTATGATGATCCAATTTTCCAAAATATTTCTAGCAACGTTCAGGAGTACAGTGTGGTGCAAACCTGCTTAGAACATTGTATCTGATAAAGACAGAAGGTAATAACAGAGGAGATTTCTTTGACACTAAGTCATTTCAATCCTCAAGACCAGATAAGACAAAATAACCTTAATGCTTTTTGAATACATTTATATTGAGATACATCCACAAAATATTACCAAGAAATGAAATAGAGAGACTTAATAAGAAAAGCCAGGCGATGTTTTAAAGTGAAAAAAAAAAGAGGCTTTTGTTTTGTTTTGTTTTTTAATGGATTGCAAAAACAATCTGAGTTGAAATAATAAATTTTCTTGTGTTGATGGCAGGGATAAAATGTAGAGGCAATATGGATTTGTATTACGTATTGAAGAAGCATCACTCATTTCTAGACTAGATCATTTTAGTCTTGATTTTCACAGGTTTCACAGGTTTTGTGACATAATGAACTCATGGAAATTTGTTTTTCAACCAGAAAAAAATGTACTCATTATATGGTATCTTGAAAGTAACTGAAGTCATTTTAATAGCTAGTTGGTAACTAGGCCTTCAGCTAGCTGGTTACTTTTATGTCTATTTTAGGATTTGTTTTTTTTTTTTTGTAGGGTCAGCGAGAAAGCTCAGTGGGTCCTGCAAACTGATGATGGGAGGAGAAACTGAATCCCAAAGTGGTCCTCTGACCTCTGACCTAAGTGGTCTATACCTTGGCATGCATTCACCTGTACACACACACACACACACACACACACACAAACACACAAACATACTCCATATACATACCACACACACATACATACCATATGTGCATACGATACATATATAGACATACCATACACGCATTCATACATACACCACATACACACATACATATCACACACACATACACACACACCATGCATACATACCTCCCCACATATACACATACATCACACACACATATACACCACACACATACACACACCGTACACATACCATACATACATATACATATTCACATACCACAGACACACACACACACACACACATACACACACAGAATAATAGTGAATAAACAAAGTAAATCTAGATGTTTTGTAATGGTGGGACTCTAACTGAGGGCCTGTGTATGATAGGCAAGCACTGTACTTCTGAGTCATGTCTGTGCATCTTAATTGGATACTTTCAAACTAAGAGTTTGAGTCCCTCTCTACACTGCGCACGAAGTTAACTACTCTAGCAGGTCTGAATGGCCGTCTCAGAACTGGCATTCTACCGACTTTTCTTATTTTGTTGGGGTTTTACATACACAGTTGTTCTTATCTATTTAACATCTGTAAATTTGTTTTGGAGATAATTCCTTTGTAAGATATTGAAACTGTCAAGATATTAAAGTAGAATTAAAACCATCAATGAATTAATACAACAGAAGAAAATAACGCCGGGAATGAGTTTTCTCCTCAGATGTGTTATTTCTTGTTCTCTATGAATTAGGTTGCGGACAGATGGGAGATAATGCGGGTCAGCTGGGAGTGGGAGGATGCCGTTACAGCAAACACCTGCTCTGGGCTGCTTCCCTCCCTCCCCTCTCTCCCTTCCCTCCCCTCCCTCCCCTCCCTACCATAGTAGTAGGAAAATCAGTTCAAAGAAAATATCTCAGGGCGGTGGGGTGGAGGGGAGAGTAGCCAGAAAAGAAACCCAGGGACAATGATATTAATTGGTGTAGTTTTTATGTGGTCCAAATACTACCTACATCACAGTTGTGGTAAGACCACATGACCACAACTTCTGGGTTATTTTGCCAGTCACCATCAGAGATGTAAGATGATGGCTTGTCTCTCCTACCTCAGCAGTGGGTATGACTGGAGGGCTCAGGCAGAAAGTGTCCAGTATTTTCTATAAAACAATGGAGGGAAAACATCAATGTTAAAGATGGCTTTTAAAGCAGAGGTTCTTAGTATGAGTTCCGCATTGTCAACTCACACCGTGAAAACCAAAGCAAGTATGTGACTGTGTTCTGGCTGACTTATTTGTCTTGTCCTTAAAATTCTTTGGGATTGTATGACTGCTCAGACTACCTATCAGACTCACTGAAAGGACATGCCAGGACTTGTCTGGGTCTTGCCACACCTTCCATAACCGATGCTAAGTGCACAGGTTCAGGTCTGGTCTCAGCTTCCGGTCTTCATAAATCTGGCATGTACTCTGACTATTGGATGGGTTCGGGACAGGCTACTGTAGAATATGCTGCTTTGGCAAACTGATTAAAATAATCAGCTCACAGCACTGACTAATAGCAGATGCAAGAAAGGCTTCTTGCCACTCCTCCCCTTTTATTCCTAGAATCAACCATGTCTCCTATGAAAAATGTCCTTTCCTTACAGCAGCAGCAGAACCACCCCTCACCGGGGACTGGAAATCAGCATGGGAAGAGTTCTGAGAAAGGGTTTCACAGGAAAGGGTATCTCAGAGATTGGGGACCAAGGGAATATCACAAAATCACTCAAAAACCATGCAAAATGACTGCCTCTGAGTGGCGATGGAGTCTTTGGTAGGCCAGGTCATGATGTCTGACTTTATGGGGGAATGGAGCATATATGCATAGGGAAAATACCAACAGTGGCAATGGTGGAAATGTGTTGCATTGGCCATTAATGATGGCCGGGCTATTGTTGCTGAGTCGTTGAAGGTGGGTTTGCAGGGTGGAGGAGCTCCAAGAAACCTGGTTCCTGAATATGGGCAGTTCATAGTTGATGACAGTTCACTTCTTTGGGTTTTTCTTCCCGTGCAAAGACTTCTACATGCATGTAAAATGTTAAGAACTTTTGTATGCTTTTCTTTGTTTGTCCAGATCCTGTGGGCTTAATTGTTAGACTGAGATGCTCAAGGGAACACAGGAGAGAATGTTTCCTCCATGCATTGTGAACATCTGCTCTGGGAAAAGTCTTCTCAGCTTTTGTGGAACAATCTCCCGAAGAGCCTGTTAAAATCCTTGAATTGTTAGGTTTCATTTTGAAAGATTTCTATCAAGTAGACCTGAGATTGGGACCTTAGGGTCTATACCTCTAAAGAACACTCTAAATGCTTCTGATGAAGTTTTGTGGACCAAGTACTGAAGAACACAAGTCAACCTCAAATTGTTCATTAGATTCACTCAATGGAGTCCTTACCTTCCTCTTTGTTGTAACAAAATACTGAACCAAAGAAAGGGAATCATGAGATGGGAAGAAGATAAGAGATCTTAATGGGAATAAGAAATATTAGTTGTAGTAATGGAATGCATGTACTACCAAAGCAGATACCAGTGCTAACTGGGGAAGGAGAGGGAGCCAGCTGGTAGCAGAGAGGGGATCCAGGGCAGGACAGCAGTGGGATACAGTGAATGCCGTAGAAACACACACGTGTCAAGGTGCTTCGATGAAACCCATTATTTTGCATGATAACTCAGAAATTAATTTAACAAAAAAAGTTAAACCAAAGGTAACAGACAATTTATCACCAGGCTATAAGGTAGACTGGGGTTCCCTGAAATGGTGAAACCTGGACCCGAGAAGATTTGATTTAAATTGGATAAAGAAGTGCAAAGGCAGAGTAACTGACGGAAAAAGAGATCCTATAAGCACTGGGGAAGAAGCGAACATCTCACCTTGGAAGATATTCGGAGCCATTGAAAGAAAACAAAGTAAGCATTAATAGAGAATTTTACACAGAATTTTCTATTTTTGACATTTTCTACAACCCTAGAATCTCTATAATCTGGACAGGAATATTTTTGAATTTTAATGTGTAATTTATGATGTAATTCAAAACATTTTTTTTGAGAATATCATTCTTAAGTGACAAAGAAGAAGGAGAAGGAGATGAGGAAGAAGGAAAAATATAGAGGTGTGCAGTAGTTTTTGCCCAGTTTATCAAACTGTCTTTAGATTTTACATAGTTAAATGGTTATGGACTTGAGCTTTGAGAGTGTTGCGACTCTCAGTGTATCTTGAGCTCAGGGTTATTTGCATGGATGCTTCCAAATCTCCTGGAGTGTGTTTTCATGCTAAGCTTTGCTATGGATTTACAACTTCCAGCTTTTGAAAAACACGCCATTATGTATGCTATTAAGCGAGATGTGGCCTCTTCCTGGACAGCCTGGGGTGGGTGGGGACAGTGGGTGGCTTAACTACCTTAAGAAGTGCTTGGTCATTCTTTATAATGGTGTATTTAGAGGCAAGCAAAATATCTGATTTGCAGAAACATCTAATAAGATTGATACCAAACAAAATTGTTTAGGGAATATTTGAATATGTTCTGTCCTCAGGAATAAAAAATCTTTAACATTAACATTTTTATGTGATGTGGAATTATTTATGTTCAATTACTAGAATCAGACAAGCAGGAAAATATGTAAAAAGTATGAAATATTTAAATCAGCAACTCAGTGTTTAAGATGTTTCTCTCTGTCTCACTCTAGTCTCTTTGTGTCTTATTCTCTGTATCTCTCAGATCTAGAAGACTCTATTGAGAGGGCTAATATCCAAAGTATATAAAGATCTTAAGAAGCTAACCTCCAAAAAAATCAAACAACCAAATCAAAAAATGGGGTATGGAGCTAAATAGAGAATTCACAACAGAGGAATCTTCAATGGCTGAGAAGCACCCTGACCTTAAGCTGTATTACAGAGCAATTGTAATAAAAACTGCAAGGTATTGGTACAGAAACAGGCAGGTAGTTCAATGTAATGGAATTGAAAACCCAGAAATGAATCCACAAATTTATGGTCACTTGATCTTTGACAAAGGAGCTGAAACCATCCAGTAGAAAAAGGACAGCATTTTCAACAAATGGTGCTGGTTCAATTGGAGGTCAGCATAGAGAAGAATGCAAATCAATCAATTCTTATTTCCTTGTACAAAGTTCAAGTCCAAGTGACCTCCACATAAAACCAGATACACTGAATATAATAGAAAAGAAAGTGGGAAAGAGTCTTGAACACATGGGCACAGGGAAAAATTTCCTGAACAGAACACCAATGGCTTATGGTCTAAGATCAAGAATCAACAAATGGGACCTCATAAATTTGCAAAGCTTCTGTAAGGCAAAGGACACTGTCAATAGGACAAGACAGCAAACAACAGACTGGGAAAAGATCTTTACCAATCCTACATCTGATAGAGGGCTAATATATATCTGATATATGCAAAGAATTCAAGAAGTTAGACTCCAGAGAATCAAATAATCCTATTAAGAAATGGGGAACGAAGCTAAACAAAGAATTCTCAACTGGGAAATATTAAATGGCTGAGAAGCACCTAAAGAAATGTTCAACATCCTTAGTTATTAGGGAAATGCAAATCAAAACAACCCTGAGATTCCACCTCACACCAGCCAGAATGACTAAGATAAAAAACTAAGGTGACAGCAGATGCTGGTGAGGATGTAGAGAAAGAGGAATACTCCTCCATTGTTGGTGGGATTGCAAGCTAGTACAACCACTTTGGAAATCAGTTTGGTGGTTCCTCAGAAAATTAGACATAGTACTACCTGAGGACCCAGCTATACCACTCTTAGGCATATACCCAAAAGATGCTTCAACATATAACAAGGACACATGCTCCACTATGTTCATAGCAGCCTTATTTATGACAGTCAGAAGTTGGAAAGAACCCAGATGTCCTTCAACAGAAGAATAGATACAGAAAATGTGGTACATTTACACAGTGGAGTACTACTCAGGTATAAAAAACAATGAGTTCATGAAATTCTCAGGCAAATGGATGGAACTAGAAAATATCATCCTCAGTGAGGTAACCCAGTCACAAAAGAACACACATGGTATGTACTCACTGATAAGTGGATACTAGACAGAAGGCTCAGAATGCCCATGATACAACTCACAGACCATATGAAGCTCAAGATGAAGGAAGACCAAAGTGTCAATGCCTTAATCCTTCTTAGAAGGGACAACAAAATAGTCATAGGAGGTAGAGGGAAGGAGGGACTTGGCAGGATGAGAGGAAGGGGACAGAAAAAATAGGCAGGCATAATCAGGTATGGGAGGAGATGGGGATGATATACAGAGGGTCTAGAAATTGAACAGAGTTGTATAGCAATGGGGGGATAGGGAACTGGGGGTGCCAACTAGCAAGTCCCAGATGCCAGGAAAGCAAGAGGCTCTCAGGACTCAATGGGGATGAGATTAGCTGAAATGCCCAACAAAGGGGAGGAAGAACCTGTAGAGACCATATCCAGAGGTTAGGCCACCCACTCATCTCCATATTCATAACCCAGAAGGGCTCTTGTCTAAAGGATATATGGGGACAAAGTATGGAGCAGAGACTGAAGGAAAGGCCATCCAGAGACTGCCCCACCTGGGGATCCATCCCATATACAGACACCAAACCCAGATACTATTGTGGATGCCAAAAAGTACCTGCTGACAGGAGCCCGATATAGCTGTCTCCTGAGAGGCTCTGCTAGAGCCTGACAAGTACAGAGGCAGATGTGTGCAGCCAACCATTGGACTGAGCACTGGGACCCCACTGGAGGAGTTAGGAAAGGACTGAAGTTGCTGAAGGGGTTTGCAACCCTATTGGAAGAACAACAATCTCAACCAACCAGACCTTCCAGAGCTCCCAGGGACTAAGCCACCAACCAAAGAGTACACAAGGAGAGACCCATATGTAGGACCCATATGGAGGGACTGCATATGTAGCAGAGAATGGACTTCCGTGGCATCAATGGGTGGAGAGACCCTTTGTTCTGTGTAGGCTCGATGTCCCAGTGTAGTGGAATGCTAGGGCAGTGAGGAGGGACTGGGTGGGGGGAGGAGCATCCTCATAGAAGCATGGGGATAGGAGATGGGATAGGGGGTTTGCAGAGGGGGAGACCAGAAAGGGGGATAACATTTGAAATGTAAATAAATAAAATAACCAATAAAAAAGGAGAAATGTTCAAAGTCCTTAGTCATCAGGGGAATGCAAATCAAAACGAGACTGAGATTCCATTTCACACCAATCAGAATGGCTAAGATCAAAAACTCAGGTGACAGCACATGCTGGTGAGGATGTGGAGAAAGAGGAATACTTTTCCATTGCTGGTGGGATTGCAAACTGCTACAACTACTCTGGAAATCAATCTGGAGGTTCCTCAGGAAAATGAAATTAGATCTACCTGAAGACCCAGATGTACCGCTCTTGGGCATATACCCAAGAAGATGCCTTACCATGTCACAGAGACACATGCTCCACATCTCCATAGTGGCCTTGTTTGTGATAGCCAGAAGGTGGAAACAACCCAGATGTCCCATGACAGAAGAATGGATACAGAAAATGTGGTTCATTTACACAATGGAATACTACTCAGCTATGAAGAACAAGGACATCCTGAGTTTTGCAGGCAAATGGATGGAACTAGAAAATATCCTGAGTGAGTTAACACAGACTCAAAAGGACATGCATGATATGTACTCACCAATAAATGCATATTAGCCAAAAAAGTACAGAATGCCTAGGATACAGTCCACAGAACTCAAGAAGGTTAACAAGCCAAAGGCACAAGCGAGGATGCCTCAGTTCCACTTGGGAGGCAGAAGAAAACAATCAGGGGAGGCAGTGGAAGGGAGGGATCAGTTGGAGTGGGGAGGGAGGGGAGAAAGGGGAAACATGAGAATGGGGAGGGGAGGAGAAAAGCGGAACAAGATAAGGTATTGGGGTGGGGGAGAGAACTTTCAGGACTCAAGAGAGGGACCTTAGATGAAATGCCCAACAGTGGAGAGATGGAACTTGTAGAGTACACCTCCAGTAGAAAGACAGGGACATCAAGTGAGGAATGGGATTGCCAACCCACAATCAAAAATTCTGACCCAGAATGTTCCTGTCTAAAAGAACTGCAGGGACAAAAATGGAGATGAGACTGAAGGAAAGGTGGTCCATTGATGGCCCAACTTGGGATTTATCTCAAGAGAAGGCTCCAAGGCCTGACACTATTACCGATGCTATGATGTGCTTACAGACAGGAGCCTAACATAAGGTTGTCCTCTGAGAGGCCCAGCAAGCAACTGACTGAGACAGATGCAGATACTTATACTCAACCATTGAACTGAAGTCTGGGACCACTGTGGTTGAACTAGGGAAAGGCTGAAAGAAGCTTAGGAGGAGGGTGAGCTCATAGGAAGACCAGCAGTCTCAACTAACCTGGACCTCTGAGATCTCCCAGAGACTGAGACACCACCCAGGCAGCATACACAAGTTGGTCCAAGGCTCTGGACACATATACAGCAGAGGACTTGCCTGGTTTGGCCTCAGTGAGAGAAGATACACTTAACCCTCGAGAAACTTGAGACCCCAGGGAGTGGGGAGGCCTGGCCAGGGTTGGGGAGTACATCCTCTTGGAAAAAGTGAGGAGTAATGAGATGAGGAACTGTGGGAGGGCGGGGACGGGGTGGCGTGGGAGGCGGGCAACGACTGGATTGTAAAAAATAAAAGTAATAATAATAAAAACAATAGGTGCATGTGTGATTCCCGGAAGTGACTAGCCCCTTAGAGAAGAATGGTGTCCCAGCTGCCTCAACAAGGGCACTGGATGCTCTTTCCAGAGGTTATTTAGACCCATTCTATTTATGTCGGTTTTGTGGTCTGTGGAATGTTTGGAAAACATGAGCAGGATCTGCCAGGCCCGCCATCAGTAGAAATGTGAAGAGCTGGAAAATTAGGTATTAAAACCTTTTTTGGTTTCTAAAGATTCTCTATGTGAATATTTTCCAATATGGGGGGTGGAAGAAAAAGAAAAATGTACAAGATTTTTTCCAGTCTTTTTTTTTTTTTTTGAGTCTTTTGGTCACACCCGGAAAGCACCCAGTGTGAACGCCCCTCAGTGAGTGTGCATTTTGTTTACTGGAGGCAATGTTAGCTTAGGTCTGTGGTTTCTGGGGGGAAAGTTATTTTTAGAAAACCCCAAATTCAAGCTTTTACATTGATAGGAAATACGCGCAGGGACTCTGGTGCTCCCAACAAAAGTTCTGTAGACTGATCTACACAGATATGAAGAGTTTAGCCGAGAAAACTGCCAAAAGTTGAGTCTCACTTAAAAATGAAATTGAGACACTTTAGGAAAAATGCACACTGTTGTTACCCAAGTCACAGTTGCACGATGCATGCAGTTACTGCCTCTTGTTAGGCATTTTCTTTGTTGCAGATAAGTTCACGATTTTTAAATTCCTCCTTGGCTTATTATTTTAATTTCTCTCTACTCACTTCTTCCTTCTGGTGTACAAATGGTGTTTAAAAAAGGAAATATATACATTGTATATAATTTTATATATTATTTTTATATATTTTATATATAATAATATGTTAATATTAACATAATTATATATAAAATATAATTATATAATAATCTAATCTAATCTAATCTATTGTATATATTATATATCTGATCTATTATAATAATCTAATAATATATATTATATTACATATGATGTATTATATATAATCTATATTGAAATTTTAATATAATTTTATATATTATATAAATAATTCATTTTATATATAATGAAAAAGCATATATGTATATACTATATTATATAATATTAATTAATATTAAATAACATTATATAATATTAATACATTATATTATATAATATTAATAATATTAATATAATATAACATAGATATATAATGAAAGCACACTTAGAAGGCACAGTCATCTCTTACTACCCTGCCTCTCTTCCTCTCTTCAGTGCTTCAGCGCTCAGGTAGCATTGTAAAATGACAGTGATGACTGAAAATGGACATCTTTCGGATGGCCGAGGCGTCAGCAGCTCTGATGCACTCAAGCTCCAATGCTTACATTTTAATTAAACACTGCAGTTCCTTCACACTGGGGTTGCAGTGACAACTGAGGATGCGTTGTCTGACCACGTGGCAGTGTGCTCTTATAATTTTGCCTTCTGGGCTCAAGTCATAGAGTTACTGTTTTTCCCCTGTTGGGTTTCTCTGTCTAACTCCACCGGCAAAGCTTGAGAGATGAGACTAGATGCTCTTTTCAATTTTGAGTAAGAAGCTGGTTAGTGCTTTAGGAGAGGGTGTTAAGGGCATGTACGCAGCTCATGGAGAAATCTCCAAAGCTGTCACTAAGACAGACCACATCCGCATCTGTCAGTGAACGTTTAACAAATCCCTTGAAAAATAAGAAAACATGGCCTTCTTCAGTTACGATGTGATCATATGAGCACTTGGCCTATTAACCGAGTATATTTGTTGTACACGATCCTTTTCTTCTATGAACTAGAAGTCATTTTGAAATGTCAAGAACACAGGTATTCTAGGAATTGTCAGCCACATAAAGGCGTCCTGACACTTCATTAGTGAGCGAATGACGTTAGTACATCAGCTCAGCCTTTATTTCTGCCTCAGCTTCTTCAACATGTAACTGGCATCATGAGGCCGGAATCACACAAAGCCTTTAATCCCTTGTAGGAGGGTTGGAAAAGCTCTGTGAAACGCTCCTCTTCAAGGTGTTCTTGGCATCAAGCCCTGTGGCTTGTTGTATGCGTTGTTGTGGCTTTTGTATGCGTGCAGGGAGTCACAAGTCCTTTTCTAGCTCTGCAGCCACAGAAACAGAGTGTGAATCAAATAGGCACTCATACTCTTTTTTTTATATGCTTTTTTAAAAAATAGCCACATCAAAAAATAAGATAAAAAAATAGATGAAATTGATTTTAGCGGAACATTTTAATTAATTATTGCTATCAAAGACATTTCTTCAACATATACTCAGAGTTAAAATTTGTTTACATGTGTTATATGCACATAACTATGTTCATATATGTGTGCAGGCTCACGTGTGTTCAGGTACAGACACAAATGATTTGAGCATAGGCAGAGGCTACGGGGTAATGCTTGGTACCTCCTCTAATGATCTCTACCTTATTCTTTGAGGCCAGTTCTCGCTGGTTGAGCCTAGCACTCGCTGGTTTGGTTAGTATGGCTTGCCAGCCACAACTCAGGGTCTTCCTATCTCTGCCTCTTCAGGACTGGGATTACAAGCAGTCATGGTTAGGGTTTCTATTGGCATGGTGGAACACGATGGCCACCAACAACTTGGGGGACAAGGAGTTGTTATTTCAACAGAGAGCTCTCAGCCTCAGCATACTCCATTGCTGAAGGAAATCAAGGAAGGAATTCAAACAGGGCAGGAAACTGAGGAAGAACCTGTCTCAGAGGACATGAAAGAGTGCTGCTTACTGGTTTGTTTCTCCAAGGCTTCTTCTACCTACTTTCTTATAACATTGAAGACTATCAGCAAGGGTGGCATTGGCCTTGGTGAGCTGGGTCCTCTCACATCAATCACCAATCAAGAAAATGCCTATCAGTCTTACACACAGGCCAGTCTGTGTGTGTGTGGGGGGGTGGGGGGGTCTTCTCAACTGAGCTTTCTGATCTTACATGATTCCACCTTCTGTTAAGCTGACATAAAACTAGCCAGCCCAAGTCACATGCCCCAATGCCTAGAATTTTACATGGGTGATAGGGATCCAAATTAGACCTTCATGCTTATGTCTCAAATACTGCATCAACCAAGTTTCCTCCTCAGCCCCTCTTTTGAAATAAGTGACAAAAATCATCTTTGGCATTGGCAAGCGAATTACCCAAATTCTGACAGAGACATTTTCCTTATAACTCACATACAGGTGCTATACATCACTTCAGGGGCTCTTTGGCAGAAAATGTGCTGTAAAAACCAGGTGGCAATGGCATTGCTGACAGGTAACCCAGCACATTTGCGTGTGGCCAGTTGTCAGAAGCATAAGCCAGTGTAAATACAAGGGCCAGTGATCCAAAACAATGAACAGTTCCAGTTCAAAGCACATGGGATGTGGGTTCTGTGAGAGAAGGAAGAATTGGCTAATATTTAGAATGCATGGACCCATGATCAAGAAGATAACAATGAACACACACTCATTTTTTCTTTTAATGGGGCATACTGGCTAGACAACAGCAGACATTGTATCGGGAACATATAGTTCTCCAGACTTTTATGACATTGAGCAGTAAGTAATTGTACTTCCTTTTAGTGTTTCATTACAGAGGTACGGATGTGGCTGTAGGGGAACAGGGGCAAGAGTCTTTATCTTTGCTTAGAGAATAGGGGTCAATAGAGGGAATGCAGTCTTGTAGATGTAAGCATCTTCCCAAGCAGACTCAACGAGAGATGGCTGTTTGAAGCAGAGAGATGAACCATCAAAAATAAGGCTAACACTTCACTATCACACGCCAGGCACTGCTTATAGCTTATAAAAATATAACCTAATGTGATTTTCGAAGCTTCTCCAATAAACGCTTCATTCTAAATACAGAAGGAACACTGGCCATTTCTGAATATGATCTCCCTTACATTTTAAAACAGGGTTGCTCTGGATGGTTGAAAATAGGCAATACTGAATACAAAATGATGCAGGCTGTAGAGATAGACAGCTCAGAGATTTCGAGCACTGGTTGTTCTTCAAGAAGACCCGGGTTCAATTCCCAGCACCCACATGTCAGTTCACAACTGTCTATAACTTCAGTTCTAGGGAATCTGGCGCCCTGACATAGACATACATGAAAGTACAACACCAATGGACACAAAATAAAAATAAATCATTAAACAAAACAAAACAAAATGAAACAAAACAAAATAAAGCACTGATACACTAGAATGTAGGTTTCCTTAGTGTAGGAGAAAGGCGATGAGGTTTGCCCAGGGAACTTCCTTAGAAAATGTGTGGAGTCAGTTGTTTGAATAGTGGAATCTAAAGATTGCTCCATATTTCCAGCAGAAGTCAAAAGTCCTCATAGTATAGCCCTTACCAGTGGTGATTGTGAAGAGGTATACTCATATAAAGACAACATTTCTGCCAATGACCTTATGCAAAGAAGTCATTCCTGGGCACTTGGCTTCTTTTTTTTTTTTTTTTTGTTCCCACTGTTTCTGCTCTGTATGACAACCAAAGAACAAAGTCAGTTTTTATTTTTCTTAAGAGACAAATTTCTGCATTATGAAGTTATTTAAAACAGCACGACCACACACTATCATTTATTTGACACTGGTCATTTTTTCTTCTTCTTCTTATCAATCTTAAACTCTGAAAGAATTACTGAGGTCTCATATCCCTTGATCTTATGCTTTTTAAGAGTTAGGAACAGCCACAGACTAGAGCCTGAGAGATAAGATGTAGATAAAAAGAACCATTAAGTCACAATGGCATTAGAAAAAAAAAAGATCTTGTGCTGAATTCAATTTGGCTGCGGTTCAAAGTGCCCAGTGAAGTGGGAGGCAGAAGGCTGTAAATAGTTTTTAGTACCCTGGAACTCGCCCTTTGTTCCTTGGAGCAGCAACTGAGGAATCTCATCACCAAAGATTAGCTAATTTGTTACTCTCTCTCCTCTGCCTCATGAACTTTCTGCGGTTTTATAGAGAGGCCGCATATCTAGTGGTTGGGAGTGTACCCTATCTCTCTCTCTGTGTTGTAATATCCACATGGTGTACTTCATTTCATTTCTTTCTCTGTGCTAATCCAGGGTATTAGGGCAAAACAGTGAGGATCATGTTTGTAGGCATGCCCCAACCTGGCCCTTTTCAACTGCAAACATTAAACACAATCTAAACTGTATTGATTTGACTTGAAGCCCAGAAAGTCAAACACTACACAGGTAATTTAAGAGGCATCTGTAGCAATCACTGGCCTTAGTTATTTAAGAGGTATCTAGTTGTCCTGTCTGTAAGTGTCAAGATTGACTAGAAGTAATTGACTGGATTCTTGGCTTAGCTATTAGACTTGAATGTAGAGATTATGCTGAAAATCACAAAAGACTTAGTACCTGAAAAAGCAAAAAATGGCTGATGGTACTGAAAGACATGCAGAGCTATTGATAAACTTGGATGTAAATCGCTCCAATTGTTGGGCTGCTGGGACTTTGATTAACTTTATTGTAATTGTTAGTGGGAAATATTTATAGAAATCTGTGCCTTAGTTCAGGAGTCCCAACACAAGATGTGGTTGCTAAAATAAAACACACATATATAGGAAATCTTGGAATGTGATGCAGTTTAGTAATGGTAAAATGCATTACTTAAAGATATACATAAGCTAACACTTTCTATATAAAGTAACATGTGTGTGAGGCCCTGGGCTATTGTGGGTAGGACAAGAATCTGTGGTATGCTGACTTAGGATGCTGAAGTTATGTATACGCTCAGAGTACAGCGGGATCGTATGATACGGCTACCTTTAATTAAAAAAAATAAAACCTCATGGCTGATTTCTAAAATGGTAGTACCACTTTACATCTCTACGGTTTATAAGGTTTCTCCTTTCACCACATCGGCACCGACATTTGTTGCCATGTTTTTCTTAATGATATCACTAGCGGAGATCAGATGGGACCTCAGTGAAGTTTTAACTTACATTTCTCTGATGGCCTAGGGATGTTGTTACTTATTCTACTATTCACTGGGAATTGTATTTCTCCCTCTGAGAGCCTTGTAGTCAGCTCGTTAGCATTTAGATTTTAATATTCTGTTTAGATTTTAGATATTAGTCCCACGTTAGATGTGTAGTCTCCCCATTCTGTAATCCCTCCTCCCCCCAATTCTGTCGGCTGTCTTTTTAGTTTGTTGACCATTTTTTTTTTTTGGCCCTCCAGAAGCTTTGGAATTTTGTGCAATCTTGTTTGGGTTTTTTTTGAGGTTATTTCCTATACTACTGGAGTCTGTTCTAAAAATTTCTACCAAGGTCTGTCTCTCTGTTTTGTTGATTTTTGTTCCTCTGTAGGTCCAGTTTAAGGACTTAAATAATGTCTTTGGTTTGCTTTGAACTGAGAAGGATTGAAAATAGGGCTCATTCTTTGCTATGTGGATGTCCATTTCTCTGGAACTATATATCGTATAAGCCAATCCCCCTGCTCCATGTCTACTTTGACAGCTTTTCAGTGGAGAAGAAGAAAGAGGAAGGTGCCATGAGGGAGGTGGATCGTGAACTCATGGTATGGGGGGGTTGGCCTGTGGCAACAGGAACGTCCCAAGCGGAACATGGCAAGTGATAACTCGGGGTTATTGAGAGGGAAGTAGATAAAATAGTATAGAGAGTTGTTTCTGCCCAGCTTGGCTGCTTTGAGGCTTATTATAATTGTAAAGGTTTTGTGTCTTTTATTTGAGAACTAAATGACCAAAGGTGGGGTAGAAATCCCCAAATAAAATTTACTGAAACACTTCCCCTATTTTTATGATTCATCTGTTTTTGAACTCCTAATCTTTAGATGTCAGGCTCCCTAATTTCTCCTTTAATCTTAGAACCAAAAAAAAAAAAACCCTTTATTTTTCCAATTTTCATTAGCTTTGCTATTTATTTTATCTGTTGTATTTTTAAATATACCTTCTAAATATATATTGAAAAGTTCAATAATTTTAATTTTCAAAGTCAAGTTCCATTCCTTTCAGGGCTCAATTAAACCCCCACCTATTTTAACGTACAGGTGGAATATCTCTGAGACTATATGGCCAGTATTTTTTTTTTCTGTTTGTTTATTATTGTAGTTTCAAAGTGTACTCCCTGTGCTGTTTGTTTCTCTCTCAGATCTCCATTTCACTCTCAGTTTTGATTTCTCAGTGTTTTTGATAGAACTCATTTTTCGTTGAGTCTTAATTGTCTATTTTCATCCCAGAGTAAGTTGCTGTAAAAAACTTCGAGATGATTAGAGGCTTTGTGATTTTATGTCTGTGGGTGTTCGTGGTGAGAGTGTGGCTAGTGTGGGTTGACCGAGAAGCTTCATTGCAGGGTAACTGGACCTATCTAAATATGAGTTGCCTAAGCTCTCCCTCTTCCCCATGGGTTAGGTGATTTTCCTAGAGAAGAATATTTCATCCTGGAAATGAAAGAGAATGTCCTTTTATTACAAAGTCCAGTAGTGTGACCAGGGGAAAGGGGCCTTATCCATGATGGGCATTGCCCTATGTTCAGTGTGATACCTCATCGTCACACCCGGCTTTTGAATGCCTCCTGCCTTGTACGTTGTTGGGAGTGGTCCACTCTTACTATTCTCCTCCATCAGCATGTGCATCTCCACTTTTCTGTATCCTTTCTCTATTTTCTAAAATTTGCTGATAAGCCCTTTGGGCTAATGGACTTTTCTATCTTGTCTTTGTGGTGTCTGGTTTTGATATTTTTATTATAATAAGTTGCCCACTGTTATCCTGGGTAGGTTTAGATGGTGATGGTGACAAGGATGTGTGTTCAATCTGCCATGTTTCAGGGACTTGTTCTTGACTCTTTGTGGTAGGTAATGGTCAGTCTGCTGTAGACCTCATAGGTAGTTAAGAGGTATGTGACTGGAATCCAGCAAGACATTCTGGTATGGTAAATCAGTGGACTCATAGATGATAAAGTAGCCTCTTCCACTGCCTAAGAATTTGAATTGTGGGTTTTGGATACTTTGACACGGAAGTTTCTTCCTACCAATCACTTTTATGGGCATTTCTAGAGCAGCGAGCAACATACAAGGATTAGCATGCATTTACTTGAACCTTTGGTGTTGTGTGTTGTGGCCCTGACAGTTTTATGTTTTAGTGGTCAGCTGAAGGGAAAGAAACCTCAGATTGAGTACCCATCATCCTTTAACCTTTGAACTCTAGCCGAATGTTGTCTCTTATTCCTATGGAGACTCAGTGGTTGCATTTGTTTTGTTGTTCTTGTGCCTTGATTTTCTCTATCCTCATACTTATATGATCTAATATTTTTTTTCTTCAAATCACCCAAAATAATAATCTCCTTGAAGACAGGACCTGGTAACATATCTGGCACACAGTCCATATTCAGTTATTATTCAGTTGTTGGGTGAAAAGAACACACAAGCTGGTGGCTCATCAAGAGAAATATATGACCTGGAAAATCAGCAATGCTGTTCTGGTCTTCGCAATGCTTGACTGAAAAAAAAATCAATATTTATAGTACTTGTTAAAAACCCAAGTGATACCCAGTGATGAAATGACCCAGCTGATTCTTGGTGTTTTTCTCTTCTTGTTAGAATGGATGTCCCTGTATTAAGATTGATTTTATCTATCTTACAGCTAGTTCTCCATCTGCTTTCATAGGACGATCTGCTGTTTGAGGGGGCAGGGTGTATCAATGGTGTCTGTCTTTCCATATTGCCAGTAAAATGAAAGTGAGGTCAATCTGCATTCACAGAATTAGGTTAAGCTGTCCTGAATTTGACCCATATGAGTGCAATGATGGAGTTAGTGCTGTTGTGGGCCATCAGTAAGCAAGGGGGAGGAAATTACCAGAGATTAGTATATGCTACAAATAACTTTACTTCCAGAAATTAATCAACAGAAGCTTTAACTTACTGAGAAGACTCTCAAATAGTATGCCTCCCAGATCCTTAATTCTCAAAAACAACACATTTGTTCTCTCTGGCAACACATTTCAAGAATAGGAGTCTCAAGTCAGTAACATGTCAATACACCCTAAAAAAAATGCATAGATGAGACCCACCCAAAGAGGGAATAATCTAAATAATCATAGAATTGCTATCTTGACACATATTACCAGACTGATACAGAATTAATTGTATACTTATTTGTGGTAACACTTGGGAAAATTCATATTTTCCTCCCAATCCTCTTGAAAAAGGGAAGTAGCCACGCAAAGCTCTTGCTGCCAGTACTTTCAGAATGCTGACTGGCAAGGGGAATGAAGGGTGTTTCCAAATGATCAGTCCTCCCGTCTAAAAACAACACCCAGCCAGTGGCATGATTCAGCTCTCAAGTATAGTGTTGTCTACTTTCCATGTGCTGTAAGCATAGTCCAGTGGTTTTGGACAGATGCTTCTTTCTAAAGCAATGTTATTAAATTCCTTCAAACATTTAGAAAGTGTATTTATTTTAATCACTGTAATCTTAACAGAGATATGCACAGGTGCTTAAAATAATACAGATACCACCTATGTGACACCAGTAACCAAGCAGCGAAAATAGTTTCCTGAACTGCAAATAGTCGGTGTGGCAAATCCATCTCATGTTGAAAATTTGGGTCACATTTAAACCAAGGGCTAATTTATTGGTGACAGTAAAACATATTAAGCTTTAAACAGAGGGTCTACAGTTTAATCAGATTTCTGAAAATAGTTAATAGCACAATATATGAAGTGCCAAACACACACACACACACACACACACACACACACACACACGCACGCACGCACGCACGCACGCACGCACGCATGCACGCACACACGCACATGCACACACATGCTAAAATTTGGATCAGCTGTAAGTTGCTTGGAAAAAACATGCAAGAACAAATACTACTAATGTAATCTTTATGAAGAGGAATCGTAAAGTGAATACTAAAATGTAAAGGCTTTTGGAAGTTCTGAAGACTCTTTAGGGTACATAAAAATAAAGACTGTTGGAATTAAGTAAGAACATCAGGGTCCCAGGGTCCCAAGACACAGAATATCACCTAGGTATGGACTCAGTTTACACGTTTTCATCTGGAAAACTTATTTTTTTTCTTTCTCAAAGGTATGTTTCCTTCCTGACCTACCCATGGCTTGTCAACTGGCACATACTCCCTGACTTGAATATAGGCACCCCAGTTTATGCTCCCACACCCAGCTTGCTTACCTGTGAAACCACATGGGGATTTTTCACTTTATTTAGTGAGTTCCCTTTGGCTGTGAGGTGATCTATCAGTGAGCAGGAAGAGAAAGTTAGTAGAGATTTGCATTTGCTACGAACAAATTGAGGCCTTAAGTTTTGAAAAATAAGTCCAGAAGATAGGTCCCAAACTGCAAACTCCCTGTCTTTATTTTAAGGTGAAGAGAGTAATTTGAATAAATGCAGAACAAGAGCTGCATTCTCAAGGAGAAACTTTGCTAAATTAAAATGCTAAAATAAAATCTTGTCTGATTTTAATTATCAATCACATAGGATAAAAAAACATTTGATTTTTTTCCTATGACTCTTAATTCTTGAGCTATAAAAATTTGTGGAATATTTTCTTACAGTGGCAACCAGCAAGATATCTTCATATTCCTTGACCTTCCTAAATGTTTGCCTCTTTTTTTAATTTAATGATAGTTCACTTCTATAATTTCTCCTTTCTTATTAGCCTCTCTTCTTTGTATTTGAGGATCCTAATTCCTGCTTTCCTGTACTGACTGGTTTTGTGTGTCAACTTGACACAAGCTGGAGCTATCACAGAGAAAGGAGCCTCCCTTGAGGAAATGGCACCATGAGATCCAGCTGTAAGGCATTTTCTCAATTAGTGATCAAGGGTGGGAGGACCCGTTGTGGACGGTGCCATCCCTGGGCTGGTAGTCTTGGGTTCTTTAAGAAAGCAAGCTGAGCAAGCCAGGGGAAGCAAGCTAGTAAGTAACATCCCTCCATGGCCTCTGCATCAGCTCCTGCTTCCTGACCTGCCTGAGTTCCAGTCCTGACTTCCTTTGGTGATGAATAGCAATGTGGAAGTGTAAGTTGAATAAAACCTTTCTTCTCCAACTTGCTTCTTGGTCATGATGTTTGTGCAGGAATAGAAGCCCTAAGACATCTCTGAAAGTGGACATTATCCATGGTTCCACTTTTTGTTCCGTTCTCTAACTTATGTTGGCTCTACTCAACATATTTTGAGAAGATTTATTTGACTTACTTTATGTGTATGGTATTTTGCCTGCATGTATGTACATGTATATATGTTTGTGTACAACATGTATGCTTGGTGCCCAAGGAGGCCAGAAAAGCATGTCTGATTCCCTAGACCTGAAGTTATAGATGGTTCTTAGTTGTCATGTGCATATGTGCTGGGAATGGATCCCTAGTCCTCTGAAAGAATAAACTAGTGCTCTTAACTGTGGAGCCATCTGTCCTGTCCCTACCCCTTGACTCATAAGTTTTTGCAGTTGATTTTGTGAAAGCTATACGCATTTGGAATTTTGATTCTTTCCCAGGCTAGGAATAAGAAATTATTTATTTATTTTTCCTGCTGGCTCATGACAGCACATTATGGCTCCCTTTCAACCACGTGACAGCGTTAAAAAAGGATCCCCTTCAGTGCACCGTGTGGCCAGTTTATTTGTTTATCTGTATTTCTTCCACATTCCGCCGTGTCTTCAAACAGTTATTTTTTGCATTTGACAATGATTATGCTCAAGATGGGCTAATGAAAACATTCTGAAGACTTTTAAGGTAAGCTGGGTTGAGGTATGGTGTCTGGTGGTTAACTGTGTGAAAGACATTTTCCACTTAATAATTTCAATTGGTTTTGGATTCAGTGGGATGTAATAACGCAGTTTGTCCTTTCTTCACTTTGACTCCTTCAACTTCAACCTCATCTCTTTGGTGACTGAAATGAATGGCAACATACGAATGAGTACCAGAGATGATCACTCATGATCAGACCTGCCAGCACCAGATAGCTTAAGCCTAGCAGGGTGTTGTGGGGAAATGACTAGGTAATGTAGCTGGGTTTAAGATTGTATGATCCGGAAAATGTGGAGTCAAAAATTGGCTTTCTTGGCCTCAGTGGGAGCTGATGCACCTAATCCTTGAGAGGCTTGAGGCCCCAAGGAAGGGGGAAACCTCGTGGTAGGAGCACCTTCTTGGAGGCAAGGGGAGGAGGAATGGGATAAGGATCTCTGGGCGGGAGGATTGGGAGTGGGGGCCATGGCTGGAGTATAAATAAATAAAATAATTTTAAAAAATGGGTTTCTTAAAGGACTCTTACTAAGTTGGGAACATGCCTCAGTTTGGTTTTTCAATGATGGGAATATAAAACTTTCAAAATAATCCAATACTGAATTCAAGTATTGAATACTGATATTTAAGATAAAATTTAGAATGATAGATGTAGAGATGAGACTTTAAGCAAAGGAAGTAGATAGGAGACACATTTTGGAGACTGGGACAGCACAGAAAGAGTAGGTAAAGATGGAAAAGAAGCCCCATTTAACATACACCTGAGTGATGCTTGAAATTTTTGCTACAGCTGGATAGAAATTAGAAGCTAGATGCTAATTCACACAAAAGCCCATTTTATTAGTTTATAAACTAGTTTAACAGTACACTAAGCTAGAAAATAAGACCCCTTTCACCATAATTCCCCCTTTCTGACTTGGCTTTTCAGAAATTCCTCATTCTTCCTTTGGGAAATGTGGGAATAGGAAAAGCAGAGGTTGGGGTAGGGAGGCTGAGAGATGACGTGTGTGTAGTTTTTCCTTTGGTATCATTCCATCCTCTTTGAAGTGAGTTCCCATTGTACTCATATGTTCTGATATATGGTTTCTCTGTGTGGGAGTAGGCTGTGAGTTCATGGATAGCCCAATTCATTCATTTTTGCTGTTGTCTTTATACTGTGGTGATTGAAGATTAGAACCTGCCCAGGGACTTACTGAGAACTACTGAGAAAAACTCAGAAGGGCCCGGAGGATGAGTATCTATGGTTATTTCACAGTATAGCCAGAGAACTTGTTGTCTGTAATTCTAGTAAATATAATCTACTGTGGATAAGTTCAAAGAATCTGATACTAACACAACAAAACTCTTAATGCTCCAAAGCAATACACTATTGCACTTCTTTCAATATCTCTGTGCTTTATCAATATGGTGAAGGCAATGATAACGAGTGTAATATTGTACATAATAATTCTCTGTGTTAGAAATTTTTCTCCCCAGTGATTGATGTGACTGTTCTCATACTCTCTCCCATAAATTTTAATTAGAGCATGTTGCTGCCCTAAATTCAGAAGAGGCAATAATCTCATAAAATAACATGTACTGGAGCTCTCTCCATTTCCTACAATTTTGGTTACAGCCACTGTGCCATTGGCTTTCTTTTTGTTCTGAATGATATTAATTTCTAACAGTAAAAAAAAAAAATTCTCGAGTGGCCCTTGGTCCCAAAGAGAAGTTGGTAACTGATAAGGTCTTTGCTGTAACTTTTAGTGTAATTTCAGGCTAGCTCCCTGGGAAAGCTTGTCCCACATGAGAGCATACAGTGACCCACAGGGAAATTTAAAAACATCAGACCACTCTGATAGAACAAAGCCTTTCAGTTGTGCAATCAGTGGCCATTTAAAAAGAACAAGTGTACAATTTAGTCTGCCACTCAAGAGCTAAAATCCTAAGAGGATGATTTTTAGATCTGTTGTCTCTCCCTCTAAGTTATATAAAAATTACTTTAAGAAATATAATTCAGAATATTCTTTGGGACTTGGATGGGAAGGGAATATTGTGAACAAGAAATATGGTTGTTGATAAAATACTGAAAACGTTGAGTATTTGGAGGAACTGTTATGTTTAGTTCCCCAGTAGGCTGTCTACTCTTGGGCCTGTATCCAAATCCAAATCTATACCTGTCCCTGTACTAATGCCTCTGTCTGTATCCATGCAATGTATAACCTAATATCATTTTATTATTAGGAGAGTGTTTTGTGGATATGTATATGTCAGGAAAGTATCATTGGTTTCTAGCCAGTCAAGGCATCTGAACACTTTTCTTGCTTTATTCCTGATTAAATTATATAATTGGATTTTATTTCTTTGGTCCTAACTTATCTTGTCGGTACAAGATGAGCTATGACAGTTGGTGGTTTCTGACCTTGAGCTTTTTCCATAATGTGAGACACACATTGATAGTCCTATTAATAAACCTTCTTTTGTCTCTTGAATCTTGGCATAAGGTTCCTTGTTCAGGAACATCCGAAAGTTTTCTGTATCTTTTTTTTTTTTAAAATTGATGATTCACTACCTCTATAGAGGCTAGTTGGTTATTCTCCACCTTTCAAAGGAGACCAAGAGTCCTGGAAGATCATTTTTAGAGGTTATTGAGAATAATCTGGGTTACTAATTTGTGCTATATCCAGCTATGTTTTAGCAGCATTTTTAATAAGACATATTAAAGGTGTTCATTTGTAGCAGAGAAACATGAGTCAAAAAGTTAGATTTTTTTTTTAAATTCAGAAAGAAGTTATTAGAATCTAATCACAGAAACTTAATATCATCTACAGTGTGCACAGGCCTGTTTGGAACAGGATTCTATTGAAACTGTTTAAAGTGCAGTTCTTGCTTTTGAAAAGATTATTATGTTTTTCTTGAATATCATTTATAGTATTGCTTTATATGTAAAGACATATAATTTTATTTTCTATAATTTTATTTCTAATGTGATATTTTTAGAATATATTTATTGTTCTTGAGTGTTTTAGTAGTGTTATGGATTGTTCATATTTGTATATAAATTTATATTCTTTTAAAAGAATGTTTAGAAACATGGTTTTAGGAAAGTACCAAAAACTCAGTCTAAGATTAGTCATTTTTAGTGAAGTGCCTAACTGAACTTCACCTGGAATTGTCAAACAATGCTGTGAGATAGAAAGTAATGAAAGTATAAGTATAAGTAAGTGTGAAAACAACTGAAAAATTGTTAATCCAAGAATCTTCAGTCTGGCTCAGGGGCCAACAATTGACCCAAGGAGCTCAAGTCCTAACCATAAAACACCTCGATTCTTCAGCAGCATGTGTAACTGTAAAACAGTTGGACAGCTGAGAGAATTCTTGTCAAATTTCTTACCTTGTTCAGATTGATGAGGAATATAAGGGTTGTATAGTTAGCCCAAAGGAACCAGAACCTCCCTTAAGATATCCAAACTATAATATATTTTTATTCATTTACAATTCTTTTACTAAAGGCAGCAGATATCACTGTCATTGAAGTCATCACAAAAATTAAGGAAATGGATTATTTCAATACACATTGTTAAAATAAGTTCAGTAGAAAAATAAGTAATTATAAAGAAAAAAATTAAGTAAGACAACCATAAAAATTATCAATAACCACATAGAGAATCTTGCACCTTTTAGAACACAAAGTTTTAAAGAGTGTCTAGAATAGTCAAAAAGCTTATCATGTTTCTGGATAAAATTAAATTTAAATTAAAAAATTAAGCTGCCATGATCCATGCTCTCTGGTACCTACATGATTAGGTAGTTGTGGGACATAGTAAAATCATATGAAAGCAAAAGCCATGAATTAAGTGTTGTCATTATTAAAGGTTGGTGAAAAAAGATAGTACTTTCTGCTCAGCCTTAAAAAAACTTATCTCTTCAAATCAAGGAGAGATATATTCATAAATTTAAGATCTAAACCCCACTGCAAACAGAAAATAAACAAAAATGATAGAAATTATATATAAACCCAAACTCCAATTTGAATAATAAAGTAGATAAATTTCCATGACCTTGAAAAGGAAGAGAGAGAGAGAGAGAGAGAGAGAGAGAGAGAGAGAGAGAGAAATTATAAGCTAGATGTGGGAAAAGATTAACTCACTGGAAACATATTTGACAGCTCAGTGGAATAGGATGTCATAGAGGATACAATGATGTGAAAAGGAGCTCTCTCAATGCACTAAATACTACAGGGAATGCTCGAAAGGTGAACAAAAATAAGCCATTAAAAAAATTAATAGGGAGCAGATGGCTCTGTGGCTGTCTTCGATTAAATCCTCAGAGATTATGCAATCCATGTATTTAAACTATCCCAGGTCAGAGCAAAAGATGTCAATCTCCCCGAATATTTCATAAATCCAACCTAAGCCCAGAGCTTCATTAGTGTAGTGTAGATAAATGCTACCATCCAACTTTTTTATAATCTCCATAGCAAAAATTCCAATGAAATCACCGTGAAACTGAAATGAGAATCACATAAAACCACATAAACTAGACCAGGCTGCTACTGAGTAACACTAACTCCAGAGACACAGGAATGAAATCAAGTGAATTGTCAGCATTTACATGCAGAAAAGGGGGGGGGGGAGTCCCGTGACTTTACCAAAAAGCCCTTACCAAAGCCTGAAGGGTTTGGCTAAAAGTTGTTAGACAGTTCTAGTAAGAACTGTGTGAAAATGAAAAAGGAGAGTACTTAGCCCATAATTAAGCCTATCAAAACCATGAGTACATAAATCAAACTGTTTATGCTAGCCAGCCCACAATCTAAAATAAGATCGTTATATTTACTCTTGGCAAAAACCATAAAATAATTGGTGAGATTTAAAAAAAGTATAACAATAACATCTTATTGCAGAAAATATGTTTGCATGCCTGAAAAAAAAAAACCCTAAAGAACAGCTGCATTACCAAAAAAGAAGGAAGTAGAAAATGTGGGACACTGATGACTGGGTTAAAGTTTTGCCACTGTGACAAAGAACCTTACAGAGAGAAAAGGCTCATTTAGTGTGCAACTCAAGAGGCCTCAGTGCATGGTCTTTTGTAGTTCAGCATGTGGCCAGGCCGAGAACATGGTAGGAGCACATAGTAGAAGAACAAGAACACCCACCAGAGGGCTGGAAAGTGAAGAGGAGGACCAGTGTGTGTGTGTGTGTGTAGAATAAAAATGTATATGTATTATTATATATGATATATTAGTGTTATAAATATGTATATGTATGTATGATATATATAAAAGTATTATTTTGTATCTTCAGTGATAAAAGCTACGAATACTAACTTGAGAATAAATTATTCAGAAATGATACAGAATGTATGCTTTTAAAAGTCTGAAATTGCAAGCTGGTACAACCACTCTGGAAAGCAGTCTGGCGGTTCCTCAGAAAACTGGGCATGACACTCCCGGAGGATCCGGCTATACCACTCCTGGGCATATACCCAGAGGCTTTACCTGCATGCAATAAGGACACATGCTCCACTATGTTCATAGCAGCCTTATTTATAATAGCCAGAAGCTGGAAAGAACCCAGATGTCCCTCAACGGAGGAATGGATTCAGAAGATGTGGTATATCTACACAATGGAATACTACTCTGCAATTAAAAACAATGAATTCACGAAATTCCTAGGCAAATGGTCAGATCTTGAAAATATCATCCTTAGTGAGGTAACCCAATCACAAAAGAACACACATGGTATGCAGTCACTGATAAGGGGATATTGACCCAGAATCTCGGAATACCCTAGACACAATCCGCATATCAATAGATTTCTAAGAAGATGGAAGGAGAGACCCCTGGTCCTGGAAAGACTGGATGTAGGGGAACGCCAGGACAGAGTAACGAGAAGGGGTTGAATGGAGAAAAGAGGGAGGGAAGGGGGCTTATGGGACTTTTGGGGAGGGAGGAAACGGGAAAGGGGAAATGATTTGGAATGTAAATTAAAAAAATAAAATAAAATAAAAAAAAGTCTGAAATTTTTATGGAAAGACAAAATTTTCTAAACAAACGTACCAGGATATGCTATTTTTAGACAAAAAGGAGTTAAAATTGTGAATATTCTATGCTTATAAAATTAACATAAATGTATCCTAACTAACAACCCTGCTTGTATGGAGAGGGCTAAGACTCAGTAGAATTATTTTAAAAACCCATACTGAGGAAGAATGGTTTAACATAGCCAGTAAAATGAGAAGAAGAAGGAGGAGGAGGAGGAGGAGGAGGAGGAGGATAGTGAGGACAGATTAAGTATAAGAGGCAGAACAAAGTCCTACAGAGCTACAGTAACTCATTCAGGGAGGCTCTACCTTAGACTGACAAAGAGATTTAGGGCAGAAAGACTCATATTTTATACTTCAGTGGTAATAGCATGGCTTGTTCTTGAGTGGTGGTCTGAGAACTGGCTGTCCATTTGTAAGACAATGGAGAACATGGCCCTCTAAGGGATCATGAACAAAGCTCATGTGAACTCACAGACTGAAGCAGTGTGCACGAGGCCTGCACAGGTCTGCACCAGGTCCTCTGTGGCTCATATGTGCCTTCCGGTTTAACGGGATTCCTGACTGTACAAGTGAGTGCATCTCTGACCTTTGCATTTTCTCTTGGGCTGTTCTCCTTCTGTTGGTCTATGTTGTCTGACCTTGATGTGGTAGTTTTTGTTTTATCTTATTATATTTTATTTTGTTAAAAAATGAAACTAGATCCTAATCTTCGATTGTAGAAATTCCTTGTAAATTAAATTTGTACTGATAAAGCACAGAATAAGGAAGCAAAAGGGCGATAAACTATCAGTGTTTAAAGGATATTTGTGACATTAAAGACAGTTAAAGTGCTATTGTCTTTAATACACTGGAGAAGTTAGGGTCTGGTTCTTCCTCCCATCCCCATGCTCCCAGAAAGAAGACTCAAAATATTTACAAATACTTTGACCATATAGCTAGGCTTTTCTCTTATTAGGTCATAACTTAAATTATCCCATTTATTCTAATATATAGTCTGCCATGTGGCTGATAACCTGTGCTCAGGTATCAAGGGTCTCCTCACATCTTCTTGGGTGAATATCCCACCTGGCTCTATCTCAGAATTCTCTCTCCTCCTGGATGTCGGACCTCCTATTTCTTGCCTAAGCCACAGGCCATCAGACAGGCGTCATGTCCATACAGACATAAGATATACTCTCTCTATACTGTCTGATGAGAGTCTGCATATTGAGAGCCCAAATTCAGAAAGGGGGAGAAGGCAAAGGATTTGAATAGTTGACTCACAAAGAAATAAGTCTGCATGGGCACCAAACAAAAAGATGATGGAAGTTTTTATTAGGGGGAATCGTATTTTCCAAAAATTGAATGACTTTCTTGAGTTCCCATTTGTAGACAATTATAGGTGCTATTAAGTGGGAATTTGGAGAAAAGATATCCTCATGTGTTGTTTGTAGCATGTACTGTTAGGGAGGCAATCTGCAAATACTTTAAAAATACAAAAAGAATTCAAATTTAAAGCAAGGTTTAGGGGTTGGAGAGATGGCTCAGAAGTTTAGGGCATTGAATGTTCTTGTTAGATTTGCTTCCTAGCTCCCACACGGTGCCTCACAGCTTTCTGTAATTCTAGTTCCCAGTTTGACATCTCTTCTGACCTCTGTGGGCACCAGGCACGCAAGTGCACATGCACATGCGCACAGCACACCAATAAACACGAAAGAAATAAAAAAAATTAGGGGTTAGATTTTTAAAAACAACTAAAAAAACTACACAACAACCCAGCAATTCAATCCCTGTGGTTCCGAGTCAAAGAAATAGAAGAACTGGATACAAGGAAGGATGTCTACCCCAGATTCATTTCTAAAGATGCCTTTCTTGAAAGCAAAGCTAAGAACCAGATTTGTTCAACAACAGTAGAGAGGGAGATCTTGGGGAAGGGTCACAAACGGAAAGTTCTTAGAGTTTGCTACTAAGTACTCTGATGGAAGGAGAGACCATTACATGGTTGAAATAACAATAGAGACAGACACAGCAAAGAACTTCTGAGATGACCAGAGCCTCTACTTAGAGCTACTAAGCAAGACTTAATTCACATTTCTTTTTGGCAGATATCAGGGACTGACTTTAGAACGCCTCCCTGTCTTTACATTTCAGTTCCGTGTATTTGGATGGTAAATGTTTTGGAGACCTTAAAGAATGAACTTTAAAATACGGTGATGATTTTTTTTGTTGTTTGTTTCTTTTTAAGTTTCTGTATCAATCCGGTCTGGATTCATTTGGTGAGATTATACGATGATGAGTTTTCTCTCAGTATTTCAGTATGATCGTGGGGCTTCATATTGTGTTTCCCAAGTTTCTAGTGCTCTTCTCCAGATCGAGTGAGTATATTGCATTGCCTGTTTCCACAGTTTGCCTTGCTCAAAGTTGGAATTCATTAGTTGGTTCAGCAAGATTGAATTCTGCTTTCATTCAAGACTGCTTTCCCGTTTAGTTTCTAAAGGCTGACAAACGAGAATTTCTAAACCAAGACTGTCACATTCCCCCTGATGTAGAAGATAGGCTATCATTTAACTGCCTAAAGGATCTGCAAAATGCCGACCTCTAAGTCCCAGTGATTGCCAATTCCATCTTCAGTCAAGTGTGTGTTTGGTCAGGTAACAGGTGATTAAACCTATCTGAGTATTACCTTGTAGATAGAGGCACTCACCACATTCTGGTGGTTTCTAAGGCAACTGATTAAACAACCCAAGAACGGAGTCCTTATTTAGACACCGCCCTTGGAAAGGTGGGCTTTCTTCTCCAGTAAACGTAGTGGAAGACAAGGCTTGCTTGTTTTAATGTTTTCCATTTTCTCTGGATTTCACAACACAAGGTGCTCGGATACGTTTTTTGGTAAAACCTCCTGGAAAATGTTACCAATATAAATATGCAGAGAACTGGGTTTTGCCAATTCAAAAAAAAAAACTTGGTGTGATTACTGGTAAATAAGAGGCATTTCAATGAAAACTCTGTTTTTCTCTTAGCCTCATTTTTTATTTAGTTATTTTCAACGGTCCTATTGACGATGTTGAACCAACACCTCCGTAAAGGACTCTCTTTTACAAAATCCACAGTGCTGGGTGGGTTCAAGACAGACAGTCTTTTCATGCAGTTCTTTTCTGCTGCCTCAACACCTTCTCTCATGAGCCTCTCCTGAGGTGAGTTCAGTGTTTCTTTGCACTGAGCAAAGAGCTTTACAAGATGGCTTCCATGCAGAGTTGGGTCTTGCTTGCAATGGGTGCTAAAGACATTTTCTTCCCCTTTCTTTTGTTAAACAACTACTCTGAAGCCCGAGCAAAAAAAAAATAGCTCATACATTTCTATAGTGCTCCTAGCCTCAACCCTAGGCTCAATTTCTCTTTATGGACTCATTACCTAAATCCCTGAAATGAAGCAATTTTTTTTCATTAACTCACTGAAGGATAACGGGAGCATTTCATTACCACATAAAAGTTACTACCTTTGCTCTTTTCTCTTGTGAGAGAAATATTAAATCTTAGCTATCAGATGTGAGAGGCAATATTTGCTGCTCTTTGATGCAAGAATAATGGTGATTACTTTTCCATACATTTTTATGTGAATGATGACTCCTATCATGAGGTGGAAGTTCTTGGGGGGATAGTTCAAAATGGCCTTATATTCACAGGCCTTCTAGAATGACTGCATCGTGCAAAGCTTATATTAGAACATGAATCCTGAGGTCATAACAGCCTGGTTCACTAATATGTCCTTGTTCCTTCTATAGCACCTGGCATGTAGGCAGACCTTTGAATACTGATGAGTGACTTTAAATGGAAGCATGGGGTGTCATACATTGTAAGCCGGACCATGCTGACAGCAGCATGGTGTGTTTACTGGGAATAGTAAAGATTTTGAGTGACATTTGCCAACCCACTGCAAAAGTAGGAATTGAGAGGAACTAGGTGGTTGAAAGCTTGAGGGGAGGCCATTTCAGCAAAAAATGACTCCATTCAGTTGTGTGGATACAAAAAAAGTGAAAAAAAGGATAATCAGCCACTATCTATTATATGCATTATAATTAATCCACACAGAACTCAGCAACGAATTGCAAAAGATTTATGACGTTTCTAATGCTAGGTATATAATGAGTGATAGTGTTCAGGTTAAAATCCTGGTTATGTTCAAATCCCAGACTCCTTTAGTACTAGCATATGAATAATAAAGTCACTGATATACGTTTGTAATTTCAGAGGACAGGCAGGCGAGTCTAATGACCATACCCCAGAATTCTGAAAGTTAGTGGCCAAAGATTTTTTGGGGACCTAGGTAGGTCCCTCAGTGTCCTGATAATTTTTGAGCAGGTGACTAGGACCCTTTCACCAGGCTAGGAATTTTGGTGAAGAATTGGGTACAGCAGCCTAAAGCGAGGGTACAGTTCCAGTCTCAGAGGAATTGGGTACTGAACAAGTTGCAGAGACAGTACCTCAGACACACGTGATATAAGTTTTTCTATTTCTGAGCAGTAATAAATAATTACAAATTTAGTTTATAACAGTCACTGTGTTTCTTGTTCTCTTCCTTCCTTCTTTCCTTCCTTCTTTCCTACTTTCCTTCCTTTCTTCCCTCCCCTTTTTCTTGTCAATGCACTCTGACACTTTGAATCTATTCTTTTTTTGCCAGCAGGAGAAAAAGGGCCGGTAAGACTGAACTAGGCCCATAAACTTGAATAATTTGGTGTTTTAAGATAATTGGTTACTGACCTTCACTTCACTGTAAACAAAAAACACTGTCTTTTTTTTTTCCCATGTAAGGACATAGGATCATAGGAGTGAGTTCATTAAATGATAAGAATGGAAATTTTATGGTGGGATCTCTTTGAATTCACTCTAACAAAGAAATGACCTATCAGCGTCACGTAAAGGTGACATTGGGGTATGGAAGTACAGCATGTTAAGCTCTTTAAACTTTGCCTAGTTTAGCAAGTTAGGTTAGACTGTGGATTTCAAATGTTCGTGCCCCAATGAGCAGGCTTTCACCTGTTTTGATTTTCTTTGAGGAGGTTTGCAGTTGAGGGGAAAGAGAGACTGAAGTTTGACAAGTGTTTCTATGTGGAGTGCACACATCTAATGTCCTTAGGCATGGTATTAGAGGCATATGACTACTTCTTGACAAGGGATTTTGCTGAAGGAATTGAAGTATATCATAACGACGAGAGAATCTACATCTCCGGCCTTCTGTAAAAGATGTACATGGAAAAAAAAAATAAATGTTTTTTGCCTAAAGGCCTGCTCTCCTTTCCCTGGCTGTCATGTCAGTGTTAAGGAACAGGCTGGGGACTCTGGCCTGCAGAGTGACTTCGTAGCAGCCTTCACTTAGTGATCAGGTCCATAACTAGACATCTTGACACCGAAGAATGATAATTTACGAGGCCTTGGCTATTTTTGTTTCTTTATGTGGCAGGAAAGAAAACTGTGTTTTTCAGAATAAATTCCCTCCATTTAGACAAGAGAACTTTTGCCAAAGGCAATAACTAAAAATAAGTCTTCCTTTCATGCCTGTATTCCCGGGCTTCCTCAGTTAATCAGGAGATTCTGTGGGGACAGTACAGCAGACAGCAATCCTAGAATATTTTAGAATCTCCGAGTTCCCCAGCTGGTAAAGAAACAGCATTATACTGAGCATTTTGCTTACCAAGTTATAATGTGTGCAGTCTGGATGAGACAATTTAATACTCTTGACAGTATTAAATGTCAGCATCAACTGTTGGACAGAATTCAGATTTCTTTCCTCCCACTTTCAAGATATACTTTAAAAAAATAAGTAAGATCTGTATTTTCCTTCATAATCAGGTGGAGTGGATAAGGCTGGTCAGTTCCTCAGAATAATTGCTGGGTTCTTTTAAACAAGCAGCCATTCCCTAATTAACCCAGGAAGAATGTCAGACTCCAGACCTTGCTCTCTTCAGGCAGTTAGCTAGCGAGTCCAGTGGTTCCTCACACACACCTTATGCCTCTGATGGTCAGACCATGCATGGCTTTTTTCCTGGCCCTGCAATTTAACTTCCACATGAGAACTAACAGGTATAATAAGCCCTTCTCTTTACTGCAAAATCAGCAGCGCTATGTGCCATAGAGTTATGCTTTTCACTCATACACCCGCTATTTAACTACTTCATATGTGTGAGCAGACTGCAAGACAGGATCTCAGAAGGGCAAGCTGTGTACGGTTCCTTCTATGAGGCTTTGCTCAATCCAAACAAAAGTTACTTTGTAATGAATGCTGAGTCACTAAACTGCCCCGTGAGGTGTAAGAAGCTTTTAGGTATAAAGCTAACAGATTGGGATGTATATGATTCAGCAGTTTGACCACAGATATGAAAACACGTTCTAAGCGAACCCTTGCTAACAGTGTTTAACCTTGAGCCTTGTTTTGTTTTGTGTTGCTTTTAATAGATGGAGAGTTACTCTGTCCCTGCCAGCCTGTCTTTGGAATGCTTGGCCACCCTCAGTAGGATCAGTAAATGAGATGCCTATCAAACAGATGATCCAGGTGTCGTGATTGTGGTCCGGGTCGGATTTCTGTGAGCGCCCTTGCAGGAATGGGAAATTCACAGCCCTGTGCTGTGTCATAGAGATGAGACAAAAGTCCTCTCTCCTCTCTAACAGACAACAAAAGACTTCGTTTTGCTGGAGATCTTGGGGATATCAGGTATTATTAGTATTAGCTTCCAGGACAGTTGAGTTACAGCGAGACAACGTGAGAGGCTTTGATGTGCTTTCTCCCAGGTCTAGAAATCTGAAATGTCATATGCTCTGGGAGACAGGCATGGTGACTTAAGTCTCCTCGATTCCTGCGGCCGTTGTCACCCCTTCACTGCCTTGTCTTGGCTGGCTCAGCTCTCTGATCTAAGTCCATGGTCACCCAGTGTTCTTTCCCCTGTCTGGATGTTCACCCAGCCCTACTAAGATTTTCTTTCAATTTTACTCCTGTAATGAGGAAAGATAGTGTTTAGGAGGTTGATGTGAATATCCTGCTTCTTAGGTAAGAAGACTGTGGCCCTGTTTACCACTCTAGTTGGTGGCGTGTGTGTGTGTGTGTGTGTGTGTGTGTGTGTGTGTGTTGTGAACCTGGGAGATCAGGGCCTTGTTGGAGTAGGTATGGCCTTGTTGGAGGAAGTGCATCACTGGACTTTGAGGTTTCAGAAGCTTAAGGCAGGTCCAGCGTCACCATTTCTGTCTGCTGTTGGTGGATCCAGATATAGAACTCTCAGCTCCTTCTCCAGCACCATGTCTACCCACATGCCGCCATGCTTCCTGCTGTGATGATGATAATGGACTAAGCCTCTGAACATGCAAACCAAGCCTAATTTCTTTTATAAGAACTGCCATGGTTGTGGTGTTTCTTCTGCAGCACTGGGATTATTAATTCAAGCCATTATGGCCATCTATTTTTTCATCATATGTTTTAGGATTCCAAACTCAAGCCCTCATGCCTTTAGAGGTCAAGCCCTCTATTCTCAGCCATGTTCCCAAGCCCTTGTTTATTTTATTACTGAGACAATTTATGTGTGTTCTTTTAAAGACTTATGTTTACTTATTTATTTGTGTGTGTGTGTGTGTGTGTGTGTGTGTGTGTGTGTGTGTGTAGAACTCAGAAGACAACATTCAGGAGTTGTTTTTCTCCTTTCACCAAGTAGGTCTTGGAGATCAAAGGCAGGTCTTCAAGGCCTTGTCACAAGGGCCTTACTTGCTGAGCCATCTCTGTAGCCCCTATATGTTATTGTTAACTGAGTCCTTTACAATTTCAAATTGACTTTTAATAAATTTACTTTTAGCTAGCTCGATGCTTGCCAATAAACCATTAAGTTTTCCGTGTATCCATCTCAAGTAATCTTCATACTCGGTGCCCTAATGCTTAGAAGCTTCTATCCTAAACTGTTAGTAAATGCAAGCTTTTCTGTGTTCCAGAGGCACCTACTATCCTCCCACAGCTCCCTATCCTCATTTAGAATGTGAACTGCTCGCTCTCTAAATTTGTCGTGTAGCCAACAACTTTCCTCCTTCCCTCTCGCCCTGGGTGTTCCTTTGGCCTCCCTCCTGCAATTTATTCTCCATCTGTTAATTTGTGCCTTAGTACCCCCTGTCTTTGGCTAAGCATAATTCTGGGGCCAATTTTAGAAGCATCATACTTAAGGTAAACATTTTGCCAACTTGCCTATCTGATCATTTAGCCAGCCCTAATTACCAGTGGACTGTTTAATCTTCTTTCGCCTTGAGTGATGGTGAGACTAGGTGCAACATTCTGAATTGGAAGAGATTTTCCTCCTTAATTTTAAAGTCAACGGTTCTACTATCTTATATCTGCTGAGGGCATTGAGAAATCTGATCTCACTCTCAGTAGAATGCTTAGTATGCGGTCCTATATTTTCTCTCTGACAATAGGATTTGCTCCTGTTTGTATTCCAATATATATTTCACACATTTTATTAACAATTCTGGGGACTTACTTCTTCAATGAGGAAAACCCAACATCATTAATTCTTTTTTTTAATTTTTTAAATTTTTTAAAAATTTTTTTATTTTCTATATTTTTTATTTACATGCCCAATGATTTCTCCTTTCCTGGTTCCCTCCTCCCCGAAAGTCCCATAAGCCCTCTTCCCTCCCCTTGTTCCCCATTCAACCCCCTCCCGCTTCTCTGTCCTGGTAATCCCCTACACTGCTACATCCAGTTTTTCCAGGACCAGTGGTCTCTCCTTCCTTCTTCTTGGAAATCAATTGATATGTGAATTGTGTCTTGGGTATTCCGAGCTTCTGGGTTAATATCCCCTTATCAGTGACTGCATACCATGTGTGTTCTTTTGTGATTGGGTTACCTCACTAAGGATGATATTTTCCAGTTCTGACCATCAATTCTTAAAAATGTTTTTTTTTAAAGTTCTCTTGTTATAATAATAATTTCCTTCCTACACTACTTTCTCATTCCATTCTGTGCATCCTCTACCTGAATGTTAGCTCTTATTGGCTGATATTTTGTTTTTATTATCTGCTTTCCGTGATTTTTCTTCATTTTGTTCAACTTCTTACATCTTTCTAGATTTCTTCAGGGCAATATCATTATAAGTTGCTACACTTTTCTTTTCTCTAATACACTTACTTTTACTATATTGTCATCTCTGATTTTGAATCTTTCATAATACCCTAATCTAATTAATGGCCAAAATGTGTTAAATATCTGGGGTGACTAATTATGATTTTTAAGATTTAAAAATTCTTTTATTTTAATCATTTCCTATGTATTCTTTCTTATTTTGCCTTAGTTAGTTGAGACTGTTTCTATGGTCATAATTTTCTTTAGGTGTCTCCTGATCCTCTATTTTGCATCTTAAGATTAATGTCATAAAAAAAAATGCTGCTTTGTGGGCAGAGCACATTGGTTGTTGAATGTCACTGCAAAGCCATGGAGTCAGGATTTGGTAGATGTGTTGGGCCAACTTCAAATGTCAATACCATGTTGTAATGTATATTGATTGAATAAGGCCAGCATTGTTTGGCCTTTTTAGACAGAAAAAAAAATAGCATCGTGTAATCATTTTCTGTTGGGATGCTTGGCCCCTGTAGAGACAAATCCATTGCCCAGACCTGTAGCTTCTTAATACAAGTGTCAAAGAGGATCATTGCCTACCATGTAGATTTTCACCTAATTCTCTCAGCATTAATACAGTACTCTCATCTGTTCTCCTCCATGGCTAGTAGTTTTTGTGTCCAGGATCTGATTTCAGACTTGCCGAGATGAATTCTTTTGTCTAGTTGCTTAGGGAGAAACAAAAATGTCATTCGTTAGGGGAAGAGATGCAATCTGGAGAGCTACGTTTTCAGCCTTTCTATTTTGTCTGCATCTCAGCACTGCTTTTGGATACCTTATATGCTAGATCTCAAGCCTTTCAGGGTCTCTATGTCATACTGACATATATAATACAGGTTAGGACTTTCCTCAGATTTAATAGACAAAGTTGTCTCTCTCCTTGGTTAGTTTCCATTGTTTCTCCCTCTTAAATGAACACTCTTTTCCATGACTTCACAGGTTTTTCAACAATTATTTTACTGTCATTTTATGGCATTTTTTTTTAAATAAGAGATTTTATTCGAAACTGTCATTTACTTTTGATAAGTCTCATTTTCCTCTTGCATAAAATAAATAGGTTATATTAGGTCAAGGCTTCCAAATATCATTTAATAAATGATTACTTTGTCCTAGAATTGCCATGGGAGATTGATGGGTCCTACCTATCTAAAAAATCTAGGTAGGTGGGTGTGGGGCGCTAGTTTTCATTTTTTTAATAAGCTTTGTGGGTGCCTTTGAGGACAGCAAGATTTAGGAATTACTGTGGCAGTCCCCTGCTGTCTTTCAATTCAGCCTACTCACAGTGTTTTTCCTTGGGTCTTGTATCTGCCCTGGATAAGGTACAAAAGACTGACTCTCAGAATGGAGAGTTCCTTTGGTTGCACAGTCTTGTGAAAAAATCTGGCTCAAGCACATCAGACTCACTAACTGGACAAGATTTTTGACTCTTTTCCAACTTCTTCAAATCTCACAATTTTCTACCTTATTCACACAACTTCTTTACTTTGAAGTTTTTCATGGCATTTGGCTTTTCTACATTCTCTACGAATCAGCACCCATAAATATGAGTTTGCATATATGCCGAGACAATGGACTAATTTCCTCTTCTCTGCTGCTGCTGCTGGCTCCTCCTCCTCTTCCTCCTCCTCCTCTTTAGAGATAAACCACAATACTCTTCCTACTAAGAACCAGCATTCAGACACAAGTCATCTAAGCAGAGAAACAGACATTTGTGATGACTTCTAGGAAACATTAGGTCAAAGATGACACAAAAGATAGCCTATATCTTCTGTCTCCTTAGACAGTGTTGTTTGGCCTTCTTAGGCTGAAAAAAAAAAAAAACCAAATGGTGTCTTACTGTACATTTATACCAGTTACGCACACCTTGATGTATGAATGTTTCCTTGCTTATGTGTTGCCAATAGGGTGTTTGACTAGAATTTGTGACTATTAAAACAAGTCTCTAGATATCATCTATTGATAGTAATTCAACTTGTTTCTCATCAATTCAACAGCTTGAAAGTCAAGCCCAGGACTTCAACCCATGGGCAATTAGTTCTTTCAATGCATTTGTCAATGGTATCTTAGGTCAAGAGTTTAATGAGGTCTTTACAGACATTAAAAGTTGCTTTAGAGATAAGATTCTACATATCTACCACACCTTGTTCTGACCTCCAGTATACTCTATTGAAGAGTGAGGGAAAGCAGGCAGTGATTAATGTTCATCATACTTAGTCAACATCATACTCATAAGAGGTTATTTCTAAGTGTTTATTAAGTACACATTGTGTTTCCACTCTGTTCCCTAGCCAGTATAGGAGAGAAAGAAATAAAAGAACTGGTAGAACTTCCTTGCTAGAATTTTTATTGTAACTAAATATTTTTACAATAAAGGTCTTTGTAAGTTTGCTTCTCCTTCCTCTCTCCTGTCCATGGTGACCATCCCATTGACTTTCCATGGTGGTTTCCTTTCTGGTTACCCATGTTTCATCACTTTGGGACATGCCTAGAAGTCTGCAGAAATCCCACTGAGCTGCAAGGCAGGATAGCGCAAGATTTGTAGATGAAGATTCTGGAGTCAAATCCCATTTATATCTTTGGTTGAGTAAGTGACCTTGAAGTATATCACTCTAATTCCTCACCCTTAAAGCAGATTTACTAATAACCACAGTAAATGCTTATTACAAGAAATAGAGCAAACTAGTTGAAATATGTTGAGTTCATGTGGTCAATAGATATTTAATGGTATGGATTAGAGTAGCAGTTCTTAACCTGTGTGTTGTGACCCCTGTGGGGACTGAGCAACCCTTTCACAGGCCCAAGACCATCAGAAATATCAGAAATTTACATTAAGATTTATAATAGTAGCAAAATTACAGTTATGAATTATTAACAGAAATAATTTTTATGGTTGGGGGTCACCACACTATGAAGAGTTGTATTCAAGGGTCATAGTGCTAGGAAGGTTGAGAACAACTGACTTAGAAGTAGAATTATAGGGGATGTAAATCTTGCAGATAGATTGAATAAATGAAAGGTGAATTTATGTTGATACTTGTATTTTTTTTGGGAACTGAGTATATAATGATACCTTTTGAGGGTGACAAAGAAAGCAAGCTGTGACCATGAGAATCAGCATAGTTTGGGTATGAGCTAGCAGTATTTGTGGGATGCCTACTAGACATGAGCTAGCAGCATTATGGGCATCAGATCATAGTAGCTACAGCACTAGGAAACAGTCACCAGTGTCAGAGCTGGAGAAAGAAGATAAGAAAGAAAATGAGAGAGTGAAAATGGGCTCTTACAGTGCTCAGACTTAGGATCTAACATTGTTGGTGACCTTGTAAATAACATCAATGGTGTGACATGAAAAAAAAAATCTCAAGTGCAGTAGATTGAGGAGTATCAGGAAGGTAAGAAAATATAATGATCCTATGTAGATCAAATCATCAAATAACTTTTAGATTTGTTGCATATTTATTCTGTTGCTGGTTTAAATGAGATCCATCTTGCAAGGAATGAGTGTGGATTTTGGTAACTAGTTATAAAAGGTGTAGGAAGACAAATCAGCCATATTTTTTTTCTGCTAACAATCTGGTACAGAAGAGTAATCAAGTTAAAAAACAATTTTCATCATATGAATAAGTCCCTCTAAAGGAGTGTTTAACATTTTTTTTTGTTTTTTTACAAACCACAAGCACACATCTAAATTCCTGTAGAAATTTTGAAACATACCCAGGCTTTATCCTTGAATATTTTGACTAATTAGGTCTCTGGTGGGTTCAGGGATGTGTGTATTGAATAAGTTCCCAGGTGATAATAATGAACGAAGATGGATCAAAACTAGGAATATGAATTTAGGAAATCACCATAAAAGAGGTTAGAATTTACATCATAAGAGATAGTGAGAACATAACCAAAACAAACAAACAAACAAAAACGTGATAAAAAGTCGATCTGTGTTTTGATGTACTTATAAAAGGAATTGGGAGAGGGCGTGAAATCACATAAGGTTTTCAGAAATATTGTGTGAATATGAGGTAGCATCGTAAAGAAGGTCTTCTAAAAGTATTGAGCTATAGGAGAGTTAATTAGACAATTAGTGTTTTGATTTTGTATGGTGGTTCATATCTGCTATCCTGGCACTTGAGAGGCTAAAGCAGCAAGATGAGAGTTCAGGGTTAGCCTGGGTTAAATGACCAGAACCTGTTTCAAAAGAAAAGAAAATGCCTGAGGATGTAGCTCAGGGGTAGGCGAACTGCTGAGCATTTATAGGGCCCAGGGTTTTATCCTTAGAAGTTTTTTATTATTCTCAACAACAACAACAACAACATTTCTAATGCTTTTGTCTTTACTTACAAGAGTGTTATAGAGAAGCACATCAAAAAGAATAGAAATCCTGTGATTCTATATCCAGATACACTGCTCATTTTCTAATGAGTGGCCTTCCCATCTTAGGGTAAATCCTTTTATTTAAGCAATTAAAAACATTTGACACTATAATTATCTTATTTACCCTTCCCTTCCTCTTATTATTTTATTGTCCTTACACACACACACACACACACACACACACACACGAGATCTTGGCAGTTGGGAGGCTGAAGTCAAAATACTAATTTTTCAATGTGAGGATCTAGTAACTCAATAATGAGACCTTTGCTACAATGCTATTTCATATTCATGTATGTGGATATATACAATTGATAAATACATAAATACATCCTTCTGAATCTGTATGATGTTATTTGCTTTTAGTACATGCTTTTAGTGCTGACCATTCGGTATTGGATAACCTATTGATGTGTTCTTCCATTTTCTAGAAATGTCAGAAGCCACACCCACACAATCTCAACAATTCTGCAAATTCTCTGAGACCCTGAATGGAAAGAACAGCCATTCATTTAGGTTGAGATTAATTTCAGGTTAAAAAATGTTCTACTAATAGACTGTCAGAATGAATAATTTTGAATATTAACGTATGGCAAGATGAGGTTGGAAACTTTCTGGGTGGAGTTATAACTATCCTGAAAGGTTATAGTGGAAAGTATAGACAAGTCTTGGCAAATGAGCCACTGGAGTACAGCCAGTAACAGCTTGTTTTGTGAGCAAAGCTGAGTTGGCCTGCACAGCTACACCCATTTGTTTACGTGATGTCTGTGGCTGCTTTCCCACTGGAACTCCTGGACTGAGTAATTTTGAGAGAGACTACCTTCCCATGCAGTCTGAAATACTTAGGGTCTGGTCCCTTTCATAAATACTGGCTGTTGCCTGCTAGAAATCACAAGGTTTCAAATTATGTTTGTTTCCCATGACATGATTTTTGAAAAAGAATCCCACTTTAAATGATATTTGGAAAATTCTTTATTAAACAGCATTAACTAAACTTTTTGCTGTTGGACAAATGATATTATTTAATGGACTCCTTGATAATTCATAGGAGCAGGATAAGTTATCTATACAATATTCTTATTTTGGTTCTAGAAATATTGCTTATAAGGACATCTACTAAGATCTTAAATTAGTCAGTTTGGAGGCCTTGCCAAAGCCATAAAGTTTCATAAATTTGTGGCCATGGTGTTTTAATTCTAAGATGTTTGCATAGAGAGCCTCCTTGATTCCAAAGACCAGGAAACCATTCTCTAGGCTATATTTGCGGTCTGACCTATGCAAAGAAAATTTTAGCTTGGAGTGAGAGTCCCAAGATTTCCTTCTAGAAATGGAGAAAGGACATAGCCATTTCAGCTTTTGAGGTGGTATCTGGGGTAAATTATTGGATCCAGTTTTGGGGGTGTTGTTTACAGAGTCACAATAAAACTTTCATAGATGCTTGACTCTTGGCTTTTTGGAACAGTTCTCTTAAACAGTAAAAATTATATTTTATAACTGCATTGGTATACATAAGTATAATCTTGGTTGCATATATTCATTTTTCTCCTATGATTTCAAATTTATTAAAACTAAAACATTTCGTGGTTCCTAAAAATATCATGGGCTCCAGACATGGTGCCTACTGTGCCTACAGGGTGAGTCAGCTCTGAGAATTGCCAGGGCATAATATATTTCCTGCCAGACTGATGGCTTCTGGGGGCTTGTGGGCTATGTACTCCCCTCCTACCTCTGACACTTAAACATCTTTTGGATATAGTATTGATTCAATCATTTCTATTGAATGAATGGGTCAGCGATTAATTTCAAGTTTCTCAAATACCTCATTAGAAGATGAAAAAAGTAAATGCAGTAAAAGACATTGAGGATTCCCCAAAACATGTGGCTGAATTCACACACATGACTAACACAGATCTAAGCCCCAATGTGTGATCGAAAGGACACCGGGAGTTAGCTTTCTTATTCTCTAAGCAGGACCACAGCAAATCATATAACGTTCAGTCTTAATTTCTTAATTAGCAGGAAAAATATTAGTTAGGTAGGTTTTATGAAAGCACTTGACTACAAGCCAGAGAAAATAGCTAATGATTTTATACTATTTTTAACTATGAATTCCTAGCGGGTTTAAAATACTGTCCCGGTGGTAAAGTCAGATCTAGTTCATTTAAAAATTAAGCCCACTCAGAAATATTAATCACAGAGGCTATGGTTACAGGTGATATAATATGCTTTCAAAGGGCAGGGCATTGGCTCCTTCTAAGGGAGAAACAAGTCAGAATGTTCTCAAAATACACTAAAAGACCCAGTAAGCCATGAACTCAATTTTCTTCTAATATAGGCCTCTCCTGGGAGAATATTTTTACCTGTTTTTTGTCATATTCTGCTTGAAACCAGTAACACATAGACCACAGTGTTTTGATTTCATTAAGAATTGTACTTAATCCAACATATAATTAGTAGGAAAAAAAAAAGCCAGGTCAGGTAATATATCACACAGCAACATTAATGCAAGGAAGATTTAAAAGCCCAACATCTTACAGAGCAAATGTGTAACTACTGTTTATTTGCTATTAAATTGGGGAAGAGAGGTATTACTTTATCTGACAGCAATTTCCTATTGAATTAAACAACCCATCACTGTGAAGAATGGAGGTAGGTCAGACTTCTCTGAATTATAGAACATTTTATAATTTTCACCAGTGGAACTACAGAGAACTCAACAGTCAGGGTAAACTTCTGAAGTACAGAACTGGATATACCTTCTATGGTTTTCATCTCTAGAGAGAGTGGGAGAAGCCAAGACTAACGTAGGCTGGCAATTCTGTTTCCCAATACCTTTGTCTACTGTAATTACATGGTAAGATCCTGTGGCTGAAAACACCACCTACTTTGTCTACAGGACATAGAGAAATAAATTTTAGACCAATTGAGGAGCTTTCTCCAGGCTGGCTAGCTCTTCTTGTGCTAGTAGGTGCTATGCAGTCTACTGGGGGAACAAAGATCATCAGTAGTTATTGCTTTGCACTGGACTGACTCCCTGACACTGACTGGCCAGGCAAGATGTGCTTAATGGTACCATAGTGACATATCTATTAACGACTCATTAATTACTTTTTGATTTGATTTGAAACCTGTTTCATAAGAGGGAATTTCTTACTGATGCTGTAACCTTGGTCAAAAGTCCATGCTAGTGAATTCATAGGCCTGAGGTAGAACCTGCAATTGTTATTTTTCTAAATAATCATGCTTTCAAATTACCTTCTAAATATTCAAGTTTATGCTCATAGACTTAGATTGTTCTCAGACTTAGAGAACTTCTTTTTCTTTTCTTTCCTTTTCTTTTCTCTTCTCTTTGTTTCTTTCTTTCCTTTTCTTTTTTCTTTTCTCTTCTCTTCTTTCTTTCTTTCTTTCTTTTTCTTTCTTTCTTTCTTTCTTTCTTTCTTTCTTTCTTTCTTTCTTTCTTTCTTTCTTTCTTTCTTTCTTTCTTTCTTCCTTTCCTTCTCCTTCCTTCCTTCCTTCCTTCCTTCTTTCTTTCCTTCCTTCCCTTCTCCTCCCTCCCTTTTTCCCCTCCCACCCCCCCTCTCTCTCTTTCTTTCTTTCTTTCTTTCTTTCTTTCTTTCTTTCTTTCTTTCTTTCTTTCTTTCTTTCTTTCTTTCCTCCTTCCTTCCTTCCTTCCTTCCTTCCTCTGCAGTGGGCACCTGACAGAAGAGAGATGCATCATGCTGAGATGCTGAGATGCTGAGATGTTGTGACGGAGAGCTCAGCCCTAAGTGGAACATCTATATTAACCTCATCACCAAAAAAGAACATCTCAGAAGCAGCGACTGGAGGATGGGGACCAGAACTGTGAAACACTGTCTTTTGGACATGACATGGCTGTCAAACTAATGGATTCAACAGCCGTGCTTATCCACACAAGACAATAAAAATAATCAAGCCAGCCCAAATCCTAGCATAGATGGGAGAGCCTGTCCCCTGTCCTCATCCTACAATGAGGATCTCCTGGCAATAGATAATAGTTGGGAGGAGGGTAATAATTTTTTTATTGAGGATATGGCAATGCCATGCTTCAATAGATGCCTCTGTACCCATGCACAGATGGGAGGCACTAATTGGAATTAGTGGGTTATCAAAAGAAAAGCATTACAGGGATGGGGTTTATTTATGAGATGGGGATGGGGTATACTTATGAGATATGAGGGGAGTTTGAGGGGAAAATAGGGATATAAATGATCACACTTCATACATAGATGACATGTTGAAAGTTGAAAACATTTACAAAAGAACCAAATACAAATAAAACAGTAGTGTAAGAGAGGCTATTCTGAGTCGATCCTTGACCCTGTAATCAGACCTACCTAGTCCCTGCCCCCTTGAGACAAAATAGCCTATGTTTCATCATGGAAAAATGAGAATTAGAATGTATTATAGATTAGATAGGAGAATTAGAATGTATTATAGATTAGATACCATGTGTTAGAATACAGAAGACATTTGCTCTGGCAAACTGATAATGTTTTTCCACTGGTAAGTACATCAAAGGTTTCTCTTTCATAATCTCTAGTTCCCAGGGCTTATTCTGCAACCCCCTGATGCCCGAGCCCACAGCTATTGCACTTGGGGCAAAGCTTCATTTCAAAGGTTGGTCTGTAATGAGACAGGAAGAAGCAACTTCTAGGAAGGTATGAAGTCTTCCAAGATTATGTTTGAATGGTTCTGAAAGTTATACTACATTTTTTATTCTTTTGTTTTCTTTGGAAGGTAATCACCTGAAAGACCAGAATACTTAGCATTAAATTGAGACCCACACTCAACTGACTTTGGAATATCAAAAAATAGTTTTAACTACTGAGACTTTGCTACAAGAGCAGACACTATGCTTTGCTGAGTGTCACCATTCCGGTGGCTTTGTGGAATGGATTTTCAGAAGACCGTAGAACATGGAAATAATCATGATTTTAATTCATTGAATACTATGCAGTGAAACTGGAAAAGTCAATAACAATGTTTATGGTCGGAAAAAGAAATGATAAATTAAAAACAAGAGAGAGAATCCTCAAATATAAAATAATTTCCAAAACAACTTATAAACATCTTTTCAGGTGTGTATTAGTAGGGTTGGTTTGGAGTCTATGTAGCTATTGTAAAAATAGGGATGTATGTGATCATACTTCATATATAGATGACATGTTGAAAGCTAAAAACATTTACAAAAGAACTAAATAAGAATAAAACAGTAGTGTAAGAAAGGCTACTCTGCGTGGATCCTTGACCCTATAATCAGAACTACCTAGTCCCTGCCCCTATGGGGCTGTGTATATTGAGGAAAAACAATAGATAATTCTTTGGTTAATTTAAGTTTATTTTTATTTTCTGGTTACAAGTTTAGTGTTTCTGATTGTGTCCCTTAATAAAATCAAATTATACATAAAAATAATTTCTTATGACAGCAACTTAATGGTGTCTTGAAATTCCCAACATTATTAGACTGGGTGTGTCTGTTCTGGCAAGACAGTTCTCTTTGATTCAAAGCTTTGGCCAATGTGACCTCACAGAAGAATTTTAGCAAAATGCTGATTCTAATCCTGGGAGCAGTTGTTTGGCTCTCAATAACTCCTTGTGTGGGCTCTTCCGCCCCTCTTCTAAAACTTGCAATTAGCCCTGCATGAGGAGCCTTTCTCCTGAAATTCCATTAAGGGACCCATAATTTAAATGTACATTGGGAAACACCAGAGACAGAAACTAGGAGTCTTGCCAGACACCTGGGAGAAGCTCCACATTATCATGGGAACTTCACATCAGAAATACCCTACAAATCTTCCTGCCTAGTTCTGGTAGAGAGAGAGGAAGGAAGGACATCAGATGAGATGTGACTTGTCCAGCCAACAACTCTAAGAGGACATGGAAAGGGGTCAGAAAGCAAGCTCCTGACCTTTTCTTTCACTTCAAGATAACCAAGTCTGGAGCAATAAGGTCCATTTTGTTGTGGACCTGGCTTCTACTTCTAGGAGCACAAAAGATAATTCTTCTAGTTCTTCTCCTTCTTCTCCTCCTAGTCTTCTTCCTCCTCTTTCTCTTCTTCCTCTTTCTCTTCCCCCTCTTCCTCTTTTCTCCTCCCCTCCTCTTTTCCTTCTCCTCCTCTTCTTCCTCTTCTTTCTCCTCCTTCTATTCCATCATCATCATCATCATCATCATCATCATCATCATCATCTTTTCTGAAATAGTAATTCAGAAACCTACATTGAGTACTTAAGATACAGAAAGACAACAGTTCTTTTTTCTTTCTTTCTTTTAAGCAGGTATATGTGGACATGGAGTCTACAGGTTCTGCCTGGTTAATAATTACAAACCTTCAGACATCTTACCAGATTGTGTACTTTATGGTCTATAAAACCTCCATCCATGACTGTGGGTTGACTCCTATTGTACATAAGGAAAAACTGGTAAATTTTTTGTTCAATGAACATCCAACATGAGCAGACTCTACTTGCCTGCTGATAGGAGTGTTAACAGCTATAAGTTCATTTCCATAAAGCAAAGAATTTTGCATTATAAAATATTAATATGTTTTATTAAATTTAACCTTTTTTTTTTGCTATGTAGTCCAGGTTTGCTTTGAAGTCCTAATCCTCCTGTCTCAGCTTCCCAAGTTTTGAAAATGTAGGTATATGACACTACTCCTGGTTTAAATATTACCTTTAACTTTAGTTTTGCAAATGCAGAAATAAAAAAGGTACATCGTTAAGGCTCTGTCTAGTGATAAGATGGTTAATAGTGAGATATAGTTAAATTTTAACATCCACAGTGAAAGATTTTAATATCTGGCTTTCCAGTCATTTGTCCTGATGCCACTTAAGATTAAAATTAATTAATTAAATAGTTAATTAATTAATTAATTAATTTTGTGGTACTAAGGACTGAATCCAGGACCTTGTGCATGCTAAGAAAGCACTGTGCCAACTAGGCTACCTCTCTATTTTCACAAGGCCATTATGTGACAAAGAGAGTTTGTGAGCTCATGATCTATTGAATGGTGTGTTTTAGTGATTGGCACTTCTTCCCATTAAGTATCTAATTTATATGAATGTTGCAGTTCTGCGTTTTCCTAAGTCATATACTTAGATGCCAGTGATGAAAAGCTCTGAAATCCTTTGAAAGGACATCTTGCTCACAAGCCCCCGACTTGCTATGTAGACAAGAAAAATATAATTAAATGATAAATAATGCAACTTAGGGCCAGGAACCTGCTTTTCAGAGATGTAGTTTCCAAGATATTGACAGAATGCCTTCAAACTCTTAAAAGTTTCAAGAGAGACATTCCATAAAAGGCAGGCTGTTTTCTTTCAAAAGCACTGCAAAAACCCTGAGTTGTCTTTTACAGACTGGACACTAACGGCTTAACCAAGACAAAAAGCAGTAAGTGGTTGTTTATCTATGGCTATTGCCATTGTAGCAGGACACAGTGTCCACTAATCCCAGGCCTGTTCCAGGGAACTTAATGTTTTCTTCACCAAGTGAAAGTAAGCACAGGGCTGGTTCCCTGAATGTCAGGGCACCTTCTTCCCCACGAACAATGGAGCCAAGAATCTTCGTTTTCATGTGCTTTTGCCTCTTTATAACTTTGCATTTGTGCTATGTCCCCATGGTGACCCCATCGTCCTTTCTTTTGTATTTTTAAAAAATTTAATCTCCCTGAGAGGCTATCAAGTTCTAACTGATTTCATAAGGCACCGAAATAACAAAAAAAATTATGTGTTTTTTTTTTCTTGAGGGATTTGGAGCCCTGTAAAAAGTGCTTTCTGGTTTTGTCACCCTCCCCCCCCATTTCTATTTTGCTGTTCAAAATATAGGAATAACAAAAAATGGCTTTTGGAAAGTTTTTAGTGGATTATACAAAATATGTTCTGAGAAAGTGTGGGTTATTTTCCCGTCTCTAGAAACGAATGGTTTTTCCAAGTGCAATCTGCCTTGATTTAACCTCAGCTCTAGATTGCTTATTGCTGAGTATCTGCTCATGGTTTCTTTCTTCCCATCTCTGCTCACTCTTAATGGCGTCTGTTTTTTACTTTTATTCTGTATTTTATTTACAATTTTCTCCAAGCATGCTTTTCCAATTTCCTTTTGCTGGGAAATAAGCTAAAAGCGCCACAGAGTTCATTTAAGAAGCAATAAAGGGGTTAGTCATCAAGTGAAAGAATAGTAAAATAGACTTACTTAAACTGCTTACAGTCTTGCAGATAAAGATAAAAACAATTTGGCAGGTCATGGAATTGGAAGCAATAAAACTTTGAAGCTGCCATTCAAACACTAGATTGGACCCCGCCTAGAAGTCATTTGGAAGAGTGGGCATGGAACGTGCCTGTTGACTCAAATCTGGGCGAGGGACTTTCAGTCTGTCTCTTCCTGTAGTATGCTGATTTCCCTGGAACATTCGCCTAAGAGGGAGAGCGGGATTCTATGGTAACCGGAGAACGACACTGACCCTGTTGCCAGGAAAGGTAGGAGAAACACAAAACCAAACAAAGCAGACAGGAAGGAAGGGGCTTCCCCTATGGCTGACTCGAGAGGTCAGAGGAAACATAAAAACGCAACTGGGAAACAACAGCACAGTCTTTTAATATTCACAGTGAGATGACTGGAGTGAAACAAGTACTAGTACACGGTAAAAACAGCGAGTCCCCTCCCTCAGCACTGAGAACTGTTTTTATTCCACAAGCCAACATTTCCATGACACTGTTTAATAGCTAGGATTTATTGAGGACTGATTATACGCTAGGAACTTCCGTTTAATTCACAGTCCCCTTCAAAGTAAATATTATTTTTGTTTTCGAGGCTCATCTGAATTCAATTTAGTTATTTAATCTATGAATCTCCATACATAGACCCGTAGTGGTCCAGCGGCAGTTTGGTTCAGAGAAATCTCTTTGATAGCTCTTTAAATACTTGCGAGTGTGCAACAAATGATGATAATATTTAATATCTGTTGGTTTGTGGATTGAGGTTAGGAGCATGCTTTGTTCACTGGTCCATCCCAGTGAACATGTTGTACCTCAAGAGACACCTGTGGAATGTCTGACATTTCAGGAGTCCCGACTTCAGGGAAGTGACTTCTTTTCAATTGTTTGCAAGTTCTAGAAGCATAGCCAGAGGCCTTTCACTAACCACTGCCTTCGAGGTTGTTTTTGCCAAGAGTCTGGAGTACATAGACACGCCTACTTTTGGCTATTAATCACAATCCAGTATTTTAAAAGGGAGAAATCCTGTTTTGGTTCCATTTTAAGAGGTTACCTAGGTACACACAATCATGTAAATAGGCCATGCCAATCCTTGCAGTAATGACAGTAAGAACGCGGCAGGACCAGTTTCCTAAGTTCCAGCTGCATACTGTTTAGACAAAGAGATCAGTGAGTGCATGTTGAATGAGTTATGGTGCCATCACTTTTATGATGCTGGGCTGGTCAATGTTCTTCATTCTTTTGTATGTGCCATTCTAGTCTAGGTTAGGCAGCAGTAACCATCATAAACTTTCTTTTACATTCCTGGTGCCAGGAAGGGCTTCATTCTTTACCATCACATAGGGATTAAGGCTGCAGGAGGCTCACTGTCTTGTGATACTGGCATTAAATATCTAGACTTTAGGATTCCTCAAAGCGAGAGATTAGAAGGGAGACAAGCCCAATCCAAACTAAGAAAGTCTTGGTCCAGAGTGTCATTCATTTTGCCTTAGTCTTCACTGGTCACATAAAATCTCACGAGGTCAAGGAGGTGCAATCTCCTGTTTAACACAAACTAAAAGAGAAGTAGATATTAGGGAATATAAATGAAATCTATTGTGAAACAATTATCTCTGTCAGACTTTGTAAAAACAGGTGAAGGAAAATGCATCTGGGTTAAACAAAAAAGCAATATCAACAAAGAAAGAAAAAGAGAGATTGTAAAGGGGAGAGTAAATGCTTAGCCTGACAGAGCTCAGTTCTTATTAGAAATCCCTGGTACAACCAAGCTGGTACAACCACTCTGGAAAGCAGTCTGGCCGTTCCTCAGAAAACTGGGCATGACACTCCTGGAGGATCCTGCTATACCACTCCTGGGCATATACCCAGAGGCTTCCCCTGCATGCAATAAGGACACATGCTCCACTATGTTCATAGCAGTCTTATTTATAAGAGCCAGAAGCTGGAAAGAACCCAGATGTCCCTCAACGGAGGAATGAATTCAGAAGATGTGGTATATTTACACAGTGGAATACTACTCTGCAATTAAAAACAAAGAATTCTCAAAATTCCTAGGCAAATGGTCAGAACTTGACAATATCATCCTTAGTGAGGTAACCCAATTACAAAAGAACACACATGGCATGCAAGCACTGTTAAGGGGGATATTAACCCAGAATCTTGGAATACCCTAGACATAATTCGCATATCAATAGATTTCCAAGAAGATGGAAGGAGAGATCCCTGGTCCTGGAAAGACTGGATGTAGGGGAATGCCAGGACAGAGAAGCGAGAGGGGGTTGAATGGGGAAAAGAGGGAGGGAAGGGGGCTTATGGGACTTTCAGGGAGGGAGGAAACGGGAAAGGGGAAATGATTTTGAATGTAAATAAAAAATAACCTAGAAAAAAAAAAGAAATCCCAATACAAACCCTTAAGGAAACCAATCTTGTCCTTTCAATGCCTCTGAGTTCATTATACTCAAAGGTCATCAAGAAGTTGATTGTTCTCTGATAACAGCTCATCACGTTTGAATGACAAGCATACTCATTAAGGTTTCCTGGGTTACCTACATCTCACTTGTGAGCTATAAAGACTCCTACTTTTCGCTTTAGGTGGGTATAACAGAGAGATGAGAACAAGAAGCCCTTGTGACAGATGTGACGTGGGACAGTATCACTACCCACTTCATCTTTTCTGTCACCAACATTCCATACATTATGCTCTTTTCTAGTTGAGAAAGTTGTGGGTGTCTACTTACAGCTGTACTCCCAGCCTCCACTGGCCTCCACCAGCCTCTATCAGCCTCCCTCTGCCTCCACCAGCCTCCACCCGCCTCAGGCTAATTTTCAGTAGGTAACTGTTCATAGATAACTCAAAATGGGCAACTTAGGGCAACAAGCTACAGTTTTCATAATGAGAGGTTTATTTCTCAAAGTGAGCCCTTTAGGGAACTGCTAAAATACTGAAGTCAACATCTATCTGATTGGTTTTGTTGTAGGCAAGTTAAGTAAAGAGACTGTTTTTTAATCTTTGGGTTGGTCCTTGGCAAGATCTGGTCAGTCATTTTCTTTCTAGATTGTAGTTTGGAAGTTGGCATAGCTCCTGGCTAGCAGTCAATTAGTTGTGAAGTTACTTTTAATCTTTAGCAAATGTCCCTTGTGGACAAACCCAGGATGCATCATAAATACCACCAACCATGATCTGCTGAATTCCCATGTGCCTGGCAAAGAATGCCACAAAACAGAAAGTAGCTCTAGTGCAAGTGATCTGACAGGACAAATAGTGATCATTAATTTTTGTTATATTTGAAAATATTTTATGTAGGGGAATGCTTTATTTTTTTTTTCTTTGCTGATAAATTGATTCATGGGTCTAGAGTTTTAAGGAAGGCCGTGAGAGACAAAAGAATAATGATAGTATATACATACAGATATTTGGTGGGTCCTTTGCTATCTCAGTAAATGTAACAATTTGTAAATAATACGATTGATGAGAAGGTGAGGACATGTTGGCTAACACACTGGTACTTTTGTCCATTCACTTACTCACCAAATCACTTTAGAATATGTAAATGTAACTTTTATTCTCCTGATGTAACTGTAGCCTCAGGTGCCTTTGACTGAAATCCTAACCTAATCCTGGAAGCATTTAGCCTCTGTACAATCTAATCTAGGCCTAGAATGTTTTCAGCCTCTGAGATTGCTGAATAAACTTACCCTGTTTTGTTCTTCCTGAGCACTGGCTAGCTGGTTCAACTTAACCTGTTCTGGATCAAAACTCTTAGCTAAGTTGCCTGATTCAAGCTGACTTCTCTCAGCGTCTGACTGAATGGTCCTGTTTGTCTTTATAATAACTTTGGCGATATGTTCTAAATTTCTGGCTCCTTCTCATTCTTTTTCTTATTCTGTGTTCACCTATGTCCAGCTTGTTCTCCAACCTGTCACTGTAAAACTCTCCTGGTAAAACTTCCTCTTTCTTCCTCTGTGCTTCTCTCTCTTAAGTCACCTCTCTTTCCTCTCTGTTCTCATGAGAGCTGTGCACATCCTATTCTGTCAAACCTTTTCCTGAGTCATCACTTTGCCATTGAATTAGATATTGCTTTCAAACATGGGTGCTTCCATCTACAAACTAACTTTACTTTCATTGTTTGGGATTAAAGGTGTGTACTAAGGCTGCACCATTACACCATACCACAACTAGAAAGAGGTGGTTTTGTTCTTTTTGTTTTTTGGTTTTTTGTTTTATATTTTTGTAAACAACACAATCTTTGAGTTCACAGTGTGATCAAATATCCTGCAACAAGTATAGATGCCAGCATATGCTTGATGGTCAGTATATAAGTCTGAGACTGATCTATTAAGAGATAAAGGGAATATTATTTAGAATATAGAAATTATTTAGTATTATTTATATATAGAAACACAGTCCTCCATCATCAATCTGGAGTATCTACTAGTCACATACAAACATACCTCCATGTAAGTGAAAATTCACATTTTGTAGCATTAGCTTCTTTATGAGAATAGGCACTATCTGATGTAAACTCTTACGGAAATTCCTTTACCTGAGAGCAAATAAGCACTAAATTGTAAACTTATTTAGGCTTTTAAATAGCACACCATCTTAGCATCCTTCTGGGATCTCTTTGATTAGTTTGTTTGCAGAAATTAAATAGTTTCCTTAATGGTGAACTCAAAACATCATTACAGTATCAAATCTTCCAGGTTAAAATATGTTTACAGGAATCTGGGCAGTAATTACTAGATAAAGAAAATTGTTCAGAAACCTTCACTAGTAAAAGGCTAGCCCTCACTGTTCCTTCTTTCCTTGTTCTCCCTTGAAAATAAAGATCTTTTCTGGCAAATGTATTCTTTATTTTTCTTTCCCAGCAAAGGAATAAAACTAACTCTAACTTATATATGCCATTTCAGAGTAGAAGCACATGAGGTTGGCTTTCCAGAGGGATGGGGATAGTTGGAAGTACCAGAGCAACCATGATGGCAAGGCAGGACAGTCCCTAAAAAGCCCCAGGGAAAGAGGAAAAAATGGAGTACTTTCTCCCTTTCCTGGGGTGTAACAAAGAAATATTTAGACTCACCAAAATCTTGTATTGTTGCATCTTTTTTGGACAAGAACCTTTGAGGCACACTGTGTAATGTGCAGCTGTGTGGAAATTTGATGCGGGACGTAGCGTTCTGCCTTTTCAGAACTGTGACTTACAAAGAGAGAATAAGATTGTTTAGGAAAAAAATGGAGAGCACAAAGGCAAACGCACATGCATGCGAGGACTTTCCAAAGCTTTCCTCGGTGTTAAACTGGGATAACCGAGTGCCTGTTTCTCTGCTCTGGCGGATGGCTATTGCTTTGCCTCTTAGATTTGTAGGTGTGGGATCTTTCCAAGCCACCAGTTTTCTTTACCTTCAAGTAGTCCGTGTGGTAGCCAGAGGAGGAAGATTGAGTTCTGCAACCCACCAGACACAATGTATGAGATTCTTCAGTAATCCACCACTGCCATTCTGGGTCAATTCCATCGACTCTCTGGGACCCCATTTTCCCTAACGATATAACAAAATTAATTTCTTCCTTGTAGGTTTTATTTACACATGTGTGTGTATTTTCCCTAACAATATAACAAAAATATTTTCTTCCTTGTAGGTTTTATTTACACGTGTGTGTGTGTGTGTGTGTGTATGTGTATGTATGTATGTTCAGTGAGAAAATATATAAGCCTCTCTAATAGGATGACCAATCATTATACTTTAGCCTAATGTCACCAGTTGTGAATTACAATCGGCCTTCTGTTCATTCTTTTAGTTACTGCTCACTTGAAAAGTATCAATTTGAGGCCCCATTGTGTGCTGGATTCTGAGTCTATGAATGCGAAATAGAAAGAAACAGTCCCATCTCTCAGTGAATCACAGAATCGTGGTGGTAAATACCAGATAGGTGAGCAGTCAGACATTATACTATACTTATTATGAAATTTGGGGTCACCTAAGACAACATTCTCTTCTATCAGTTTTTCTCTTTTTAGCTTACTGTCTCACCTTTTGGCAGAGATCTCTTGCATAGTAGATGACAGAGTATGGATGGATAATATTCTGATCATTTTATATTTGATTATCTTTCCAAGTTTTTTTTTCCATTAGCTTTGGGGAAGCTGGTAGATGCTGATATAGGTAGTATGTATGAGCGTAGTCTTCTACCGCAGTAAATGTCAGACATATGTAAGAGCTGACAATCCTCCATGCACTTTCCACTGTGGTAAGAACCGTGACTGTTTCTCATGTTTCTCCTTCTCTTTTCACATCATTTTCAAGGAAGCACTAGGCAATGTATAATTTCACCCATACAGACTAATTAAAGTAATTCTAAATAAGTACTTGGTTTAAAAATTATAACAATGATGTTATTATTTAATGGAAGTTAAATAAGTCCTCATAGTCATTAAAATTTATCTTGAGAAGTATTCAAATTTTCCACTATGCTAAAATTTTGTATTATTTTATACTTTTCACTTTTTGGTCAATTTTATTTGTTGTATTAATTTTTTTATTTGGAAAGTTTTGTTTTTATCTTAGTGATTGTGTTTTTTTTTGTGCTAATATTTTAAGAAGTATAGGTTCCTCCTCTACCTCCTGGCTACTATGAAATTTTATAGATACTTGCTAGCATTCTATATGAATTTAATCACTATTAAATGGTTTGATTTAATATATTTAATAAATATATTAATAAACATCTAATCTTTTATATGACCTCTCCTCTTATTTTGAATAATTTTTACTGTATATTGTCCCAGCAAATACCATTTTTTGACATACATTTAAACACAGATTGGCTAGTGTGTATGGTGACTTGTTTTCTCCTGTAAGGATTTTAGGCTTCGGGACTACCTTGTCACTTAAGTCTGTAGTACATAGTTTGATGTCTTAATTACTTTAGTTTTAAGAAAGACTTACTTTGGAGGAATGAAAAAACTAGTTCATTATCATTGGCTTCTCAGAATTTTCCAAATGTCCCGAATGCTCGGTGGTTTCTCTTCTGTCTCTTTATTTTACATGAGCACCATTGGTTTTAGTGCATATGTTCACAGGATTCATTGTTTTTGAGGAATACATTGCATCAGAAGAGACAGCTTCTTATACTGTGAACTAAACCCACCATTTTGGAAGAAATAACAATGCAAAGTACTTTTAGCCCTTATTCTTGAATAAATGTGATTTCTGTACTGTTTCTAGTTTTCATCCCCATAGAATGATATATATTCTTTGGCTATGTAACCATTAAAGGTGTAGTCAGAAATAAGGAGAAAGGAGGAGGGAAAAAGAAAATGTAATATCACATCAATAACCTGGACTCTAAAATGCCTTGAAACTTTGTTCAGATCGTTTATCACTTCTTAGAAATGCAATTAGTCACTGGATTTAGCATTATTAGTACTAACAATGAGATTTCTTTCTTTAAGCAAATCTCTTATTTTAGAAGAAAAGTAAAATGTTAACCCTTAGGAATTGTTATGCAATAACAGAGAGAGCAATAAAAGTTCATAGTAGCTGGACCAAATCCAGTGACTTTCTGGACTGTGAAAAGTTCAGTGAAAATTGAATAAATGGCTCATGTAATGGGATGTTTAATTAATAAAATGGGGAGGATGGGGAGACAAACAGATTCCTTATTGCTATATTACATAGTGGGTTTCCTGATGATTATCGACCTGGCTTATGCTATTGTACCCATTATAGGCATAGGCAGAGAATCTAAGAGTGCATTTTTAGTACAAAAATATTAAAAATTCTTGGTTGCTTTGGGGCTTAAAAAGAACCTTTGTGAACTCAGTATACATAACGTTCTGTAATTATTCTCATTTTCGCTCCCTTGGAGTTTAGTAAGAAAACTCTGAATAAAATGACGATACATCTCTACTTACAAGCGTCTCATTCAACTTTCTCTAGAGCACCAGGAGAGGTGCATGGACAGAGAGTGACACATAGAGAAGTTAGGGGACTCCACCAGCTTAACTCAGATCAGTCTGACTCTAGGAATGGAACCCTGAACAAGTATAGACTATGTCTCCTAAAAATCACATAGTCACAAGTAAAGATGAAACAGTTGAAGGAAGTACATTCCTGTTAAAGCTAAGCTCAACTCAGAAAGCCAGGGAGGTCACATACATACTGCAGAAAATACTTCATGTCCAAGGATACCATCACCCTATTCAGTTGACACTTAGCAGGTCAGCTTATTTGCTCAACTGACCCAATTCAGCGAACTCTTCTATGTGCCACACACTGTACCAGATTCCAGAGTCATAATCACAAATGAGACTCCTCTCTTACTTTGTGTCCAGTTGAGAGGAGGTTTGCATGACCAGATGGTTGTAGAACAAAATGGAAGTTCAAGTCAAGATTCCGGGAAGGGACAAAAGAGTGATGAAGTTTTCGAAGAATGAAGGATTGCTTCTAGCTTTCCTAAGACTTTCTGGCTTTTAGTATTAAAAGTTCCACCTTTAAAGAAGTGTTGTCAGCCTCTAGTGTTTGGCCATCTAGGCTTCTGTTGGTTTAGGATGCTAGTAGTATCCCAGTAGGGAACCATTGGATCCATAGCCAGTCCTGCTAGGGAAATAGCCATTCATAATTGTCACTCTGAGAATGTTGCTTCAACCTTTTGGCCCAGATTTTAGTTAAGTGAGCTTGGTTTGCTGCTCAATTTGAAATGGGAGTTCAATGAGTTTATTGCCTGGTAGCAATTCATGTTGTCATGTTGACTTTACAAACCTAACGTTGAACCCTGAGGCCTTCCCACATAGGGACAATCAAGATAATAGACTTTAGTGAGAGAACAGCTCATTTAATGAACAAGGAACTGGTTTAGACAGTGTTCAAAAGTCCCTTGGCAAGGTTTCAACATCAGTGTCACCACCACAATAGTCCTGAGTGTGCAATCCTCTGTTCTCTGTGCAGAGTTATATGTTGTACCCATTTAAACCCCACAGGGAATTGGATATCATACATCATCAAGGGTATCATTTATTATTTTAAAACCTATGGTGTCATCTGATGGTTTTGTGACAAAGTTTGCCCTTTCTATTTACCATTGTATAAATGTCCTGGTCTTGGAGTGTTGCCTTTCAAGTGTTCTTTTACATAGATAACATTTTGTCATTTCTTTATCTTTCTCTGTTGTTGGAGATCTCAGTTCTTCTTTCTCTTTTCCTTTTTTCCCATTGTCCTTTTTTTATCTCTTCTTTCCTCCTTCTCTTTGTATTCTTTCACAATCTCTTTCCTTCTCTTCTTTCCATCCATCTCCTTGGAAAGGTCAGGGAGATTTTTCTTTCTAAACATGCAAATGTGCCACAGAACTCTTGACTTGCTGTACAAAAATAACACCAGCCAGTGCAATGTATTGTAAAATTAGGACTTTTGACTCCTTCACTGCCATCTTGGGGAAGACAAAATGACTTAATGAGATTCCACCACAGCTTTATTTTCACTGTCATAGCAAGAAGTTTCCCTAAATCAGTCTTTCACAGTTCCAGGGGTAGGGAAATAAAAAGAAGAGTTATTCAGGAACAAAGGACAGGTATGCACCTTATTCTTCTGACAGATATACAGGCCTTTGAGTTTCTATTGTTTTGGTTCCTTTCTGAGGAACTTTTTAACATTGACATCTGGGAAAAATAAATAACACAAGCTCTCTGTATCAATTTACAGAAGGAAAGTTGGATGCTAAGGATAAATAAAATTTCTCGTCATTGTTGTTTTGATACAGAATTTAACTGTGTATCCTGTATAGTCTCAGGTTCACTATGAATCCCAGGGTGACTGCATATTTGATGTGATCCTTATGCCTAAACTTCCTAAATGCTGAGATTAGATTATAGCTATGTACTGTCATGGCCTATTGGAAGTTTTTTGTTTGTTTGCTTATTTTGTTTTTGTTTTGAAAGAGGTAAAGAGTTGGGAAAGAAAAAGAAAAATCTAGGAACTAGGATAAACACTGAGTTCTAGACCATGTTCATTCTGAAATTATTCCAAACATTCTTGGTTCATTGACTACGAAACAGTTTACACTTAAGGTCCTACAATTTCCCTGGAGCAATTTGTTTAGAAAAAAGTTTACCTTTATTTTCCATTATAGAAACCCAATAGCAATTGTTTTGCCCCCCCCCCCGCCCAAAGACACAGAGTCCTTGTTTGTACTGTTTCTCAAGTTCACTATAAACCATCATCTCATTTGAAGAGAAACTCTAAGACATCCCAGGGAGAACACTTCATGATAGCTACCCAAATGCCTACAGAGAATGCTTGGCTACCGGTGATCTATCAAATAAAAAAGGACAATTGTGTTCATTTCAACAGAGAAGTACTTTCTCTGTTATTCCCTAAAGACTCATGGAAAAGAAACAGATGATCTCCCCTCGAGTGTATTTACTGTATTAGGAAGAGATCGGAGCCTGGCACCTTGAAATTTAAGAATTGAGTTTATAGCTCAGTTACCTCTGAGTGGTCTTGCCCTTGCCCTAAGAAGCTGGTAATGAGTTAACATTCTGGTTTGCAGGATTTACTTTTTGTTTTGGGTCTAGCATTTGTTATAAGATCTTTTTGACAAGTTGAGTTCCTTTCCATATAATTAAGGGAATTGATGCACATTTGGGGGTACAAAAAGATAATTTATAATAAAGAGGGAATTAATTTTTTGCAATTTGTTCTTCTCTTATATATTACATCCCAACTGCAATTTCTCATCCCTCCCCACCTCCCAGTGCCCATGCTCCCCTCTCTTCTTCCCATTTCCCTTCAGAAAAGAGCAGATTTCCCAGGGATATCAATCAAACATAGCATATCAAGTTTCCATAAGACTGGCACATGCCCAAATACTAAGACAACCCAAGAGGAGGAAAAGGGTCCCAAAAGCAGACAAAATAGTCAGAGACAGACCCCACTCCTACTGTTAGGTGTTCACAAGGATATCAAGCTCTACAACCACAAGATATATACAGAGGACCTAATTCAGACCCATACAGGCTCCCTGGTTTTCAGCTCAGTCTCTGTGAGTCCTTTAAGCCCTGCTCAGTAGGTTCTGTAGGCAATTTTCTTGTGATGTCCTTGACCCCTCTAGCTTCTACAATCCTTCCTTCCCTCTTCCACAGGATCCCAGAAACACCGAGAAGCCATTACATTTTAACCCATTAGACTACTTAGACTTAGATTTTATCTAAATCTTGGCACAGCTGTCACCCTAAACCTTGGAGTATGAGTTTTTGACTGAATTCAGATGACAAATTCTGCCCACTGAAAAAAATGCACAGTTTATGGGGTTGTGTTTGAGCTGAGTCCTGGGAACTATAACGCATTCTTACCTTCACACTCTGCTACCCTTGGGCAAAAGCTGTTGTCTAACCAGTTTGACCAGGCTGTCTTCCAGGAAATTGTCCACACCCTCTCATTTTCCTTTAAATAGTAGATTCTTCTTTACTAAAATTTAGAAGAAAATTAACTTCTTTCAAAGAACGCTATGTCACTAGTGAACACACCAAGTGAGGAATCATTTCACACCTTTATTGGAGAGTGATGGGCAAGTACTTCACAAATGTGAAGTACTTAACAACAGCAGAGACTTCTTCAAACCGAAGACTGAAAAAAAAGCACGTTGAACAAATAGAGTGTCTCTCCACAAGATCATATATTTTATAGTTTGGAAAGTAGCAAAAAATATTGGCTTGCCTTGTGATTGAAATTTTGGTTTCAGAATGAGAAAAATTATAGAGGCAATAGAGAAGAAAAAACCCTTTCCCCAAGAAATTTCTTCCATAAGCAAAACCCCTCCTGCTCCTGGTGGTAGTAGTAAGACTTTAGTTCTGTTTCTTGGCTGAAAACATAGCAGCAATGAAACAAGACACATTAAAATTATGATAACTGGAAAGAGAACAGGTTGTAATTTTAAGTCTTGGTGCAGGGACATTGATTTTCCTGAACTATAGTATAAGAAATACTAGGTAAATAAAGTAGGAAAGAAGCAAGATGATATTGATTTCCTTGAATTAAGCCTAGAATGCTCTTTTGGAACACTGCACACACACTGGAGTCTTCTTACCGTGCATCTGCTTCATGTAATAAACTAGAAACACATGACATCTCACTTATGAGAGAAGAGATGGAGAAAACGTCACACACATTTTCATTACTGGGATGCTTTCTCCCCAGGGACATGCAACATTGAAACATAAAGAGGACACAAATAGAAATCAAGGTGTGATATGAAATAATGTGTGTAAAAAAAAAAATCACAGCACTACAAACTTTCCCTAATACTCTCAATCCAAATATTTAGAAGTTCATGTGTATATAACCTTTTATATAGCGGATACAGAAATTTAAAATACATTAAATAAACAATAAGACTGTATGAAGCACTGAACTTGAATTCATGTTATTTAAAAGGCATTAATAACTTTCTTTGCAGGTAATGTCATATTTTACCGTACCCAGTGTTTCATAAAGGGCAAAGGGCATGTTAATAAAATAACAAGTAATGACAAAAATTAGCAATGTTTACTTAAATGACCTGATAAATATTAGTTTTGAGAAGTTACAGAATTTTTTTTTAAAGGTAGAAGTAGGTATATGAGAATGTGGAGAAATTTTACTCTTGATTTTTTTTTTTTATATTTCAGCATCTGCAAGCACAATGACACTAAACTCCTTGAGGGTAAAGGAATGCAATTATTTTCAAGGTCTGAAGAATTTGAAAGGTGATTCCATGTGCCCCTGTCAAGAATACAATTAAAGAAACCCAATAGTATTTCATCCTTTGTACTCTTGACAAAATATTCAAAGGTAGTTTATGATAAGGGGCGTACTCTTTACAGTAATAACCTACATATGAGAGCAAATTAGACACATAAGAGACAAAAGTCTTGGGTTTTCTGATGCTACAAAAATTCTCAAGACTACACCACTACCGAGGAAAACAAAAGCCTGAAAGCCTTATGGACCAAGAAGGATGTGGAGATGGAGGCAGACATGGAAGTCATCCGCCTTCATCCTTTCCTTCACTGATGCTTTGACAAGCACTTATCGAGCATAGAATGTATCCTATGCGTCTGATTTGCTGTGGGTGGGGTAGGCTGAAGAACAAACTGCATACAAAAGCAAGAGTGAGAAGTGTCTGGAAAAGCCAATTGGATCTCGACCATTGAGAACATTCAATACCACCCGACACTGTGGAACTAGCTTATATTCACTTAGCACCTGTCTCTTCTAAATGTTTTCACAAGTGTTGACTTACTGATTTTTTTTTCAACCACCACCGTATGAGCTAAGAGCTATTGTAAATTGCATTTTAAGAGTCAGGAAACCAAGATATAGTGAGTTGAGTTTCCTATGGTTTGAGCAGAGATAAACAGAAGGGTTAAATATAAATTCCAGGTAGCCAAGGCTTATGGTGTGCACTTTTAGTCACGGTGCCACATTTTTTTTTAAAATTATGTATTTACATGCCAATGCTGTCCCTGCCCTGACCCCCCTCTCATGGTTCCTCTCCCTATTCCACCTCCCCTTATGAATAAGGCTTCTGAGAAGGTGCCTTCCTCCTGGGTATACCTCCATGCTGGTGCATCAAGTCTTTGTAGGATTAGGCCTCTCCTCTCTCACTGAAGCCAGATAAGGCAGCCCTCTGCTGCCTGTGTGCCGGGGCCTCAGACCAGCCCATGTATGCTCTTTGGTTGTTGGCTCATTTCTGGGGGCTTCTAGGGGTCCAAGTTAGTTGGCACTTCTGGTCTTCTTGTGGGGTTGCCATCACATTCAGGGCCTTTAGTCCTTCCCCCAATCTCCACTTAACATTTGGCTCTTGGTATCTGCAAATGTCTCACTCAGCTGCTGGGTAGAGCCTCTCAGAGGGCTGTTATGCTTGACTCCTGTCTGCAAGCACAACATAGCATTATTAATAGTAAGGGATTGGTGCCTGCTCATGGGATGTGTCCCCAAAATGGGTAGATCACTTTTCAGCCATTCCTTCAGTCTCTGCTCCATTTTTGTCCCTGCATTTCTTTCAGACAGGACCAATTTTGGGTTGAAAGTTTTGTAGGTGAGTTGATGTCCCCAACCCTCCACTGGAGTGGTCTCTTCAGGTCCCATATCTCCACTGTTGGGCATTTTAGCTAAGGTCATCCACATTGACTCCCAGGAGTCTCCCCATCCCAGGTCTCTGTGACTTCCTAGAGATTCCCCCCACCTTCAGAAGCTGCATATTTCATTCATTCTCCTGGCCCTCTCAGCCTCTCTCCTTTGTGTCCCCATTCTTTATTCTGTCTCCCTATTTATAGGTCCCTCCCTCCCTCTGCCTCCCATGATTATTTTGCTACCCCTTCTAAGTGTCATTGAAGCATTCTCATTTGGTCCTTCCTTCTTGTTCACCTTCTTTAGGTCTATGTGTTGTATCACATGTATTCTGTACTTTTTGGCTAATATCCACTTATCAGTGAGTATATAACATTCATATCCTTTTGGGCCTAGGTAACGTCACTCGGGATGATATTTTCTAGTTCCATCCATTTGCCTACAAAAGTCATGATGTCCTTCTATTTAATAGATGAATAGTATTTCATTGTGTAAATGAACCACGTTTTCTGTAACCATTCTTCAGCTGAGGGACATCTGGATTGCTTCCAGTTTCAGGCTATTATGAATAATGCTGCTATGAACATATTGGAGTATGTGTCCTTGTGGCATGGTGGGGTGTCTTTTGGGTATATACCCAGGAGCAGTATAGCTAGGTCTTCAGTGAGAGCTATTTTTCAATTTTCTGAGAAACTGCCAGATTGATTTTCAGAGTGGTTGTACCAGTTTGCAATCCTATCAGCAATGGAGGAGTGTTCGCCTTTCTTCACATCCTTGTCAGCATGTACTGTCACTGGAGTTTTTGATCTTAACCATTCTGTTTGGTGTAAGGAGCAATCTCAGGATCTTTTTGATTTGCATTTCCCTGATGACTATGAATGTTGAACATTTCTTTAAATGCTTGGCCATTTGATATTCTTCTGTTGAGAATTCTCTGTTTAGTTCCATACTCCATTTTTAAATTGGGTTGTTTGGTTTCCGGGAGCCTAACTTTCTGAATTCTTTATATATTTTGGATATTATCCCTCTGTCAGATGTAGGGTTGGTGAAGGTCTTTTCCCAATCTGTAGGCTGCTGTTTTGTCCTGTTGACAGTGTTCTTTGCCTTTTCAATTTCATGAGGTCCCATTTATCAATTGTAGATCTTAGAACCTGAACCATTGGTGTTCTGTTCAGGAAATTTTTTCCTGTGCTAATTCATTCAAGGCTATTTTCCACTTTCTCTTCTATTAGATTCAGTGTATATGGTTTTATGTCTTTGATCCACGTGGACTGGAATTTTGAACAGGATGATAGATATAGATCTATTTGCATTCTTCTACACTCACACAGCTTGTTAGACCAGCACTGTTTGGTGAAGATGGCTTTCTTTTTTCCATTCTATGGTTTTGGCTTCTTGGTCAAAAATCAAGTGTCCCTAGGTATGTGGGTTTATTTCTGGGTCTTCAATTCTATTCCATTGATCAACCTGTCTATCTCTGTACTAATACCATGCAGTTTTTATCGCTATTGCTTTGCACTACAGCTTGAGGTCAGGGATGGTGATCCCTCCAGAGGTTCTTTTATTGATAAGAATTGGTTTTGTTTCTGAGTTTTTGTTTTTCCATATGAAGTTGAGAATTGCTGTTTCAAGGTCTGTAAAGAATTGTGTTGGAATTTTGATGGGAATTGCATTGAATCTGTAAATTGTTTTTGGCAAGTTGGATTATTATTTTTTTTGCTGCTGTATCATTTTATTATTATACATAGTTTCCAATATCTATCTCATAGGGTTGTAATGAGGATTAAGTAAGATAATGTGCAGGAAATTGTTTTGAAAACTGACCCTAAATAGTCTTGACATGTGCCATGTAATGTTATGGACATCATGTTTAAGAGGTCAATATGAAACTAGTGTTCACATAAATAAAACCTTTAGAAGTGACTATTTACCAAATAGTCCAGCACTATCAATGTCATCAGCTAACTAGCAGCCATGATCAAATGGAATGAAAACAAACTGGCCCAGGAGAGAGCAAACCTTCATGAGAGACGCTAATGAATGGTGATGGGAGGCTGCTGTGGGAGTGTTACCCAGCAACAACTACAGTTATAGGTCTAGACTTTGACCCCATTCCACTCACCCTCATTTGATTATAACCACAGAGTTTTGCATTCTGCTCTGCCACCCACAAATACATCTCAAAGCCTTTTCTCAGTTGATTCTGTCATTTCTGAAGAAACCTTCCTGCAGGTTGAAATAAATGACCCTCATTTTCTAGATCAGGACTGAGGATTAGACAGTTTCAGTGAGTTGTCTACAATCACACTAGTTAAGACATATCTAGAGATATCTAGGCTGGGTTCTACACAGTGTGCTTCCCAGAACAGTATCCTTTTTGTAACAGTCTTCTGATTCATGCAGCAAAGATGAACTACAAGAGCAGCCATTGTTAGCTAGGTAGTGCTATTGTTGGGAGTGCATTAAACAAATTAGCTCATTCAACCTTGAAAGAAATCCGTGTAGGGAGAACCTTGAGTAGCATCTTTGTGATCCAAGGCTGTGAACTGAGATCAAGCCATGCTCTTTGATGACCTTGGTTAACCCGATGTTACCTTCAGTGAGGTCACTCAGTTCTGCCATCAAGAGTCGCCACATCTGAAGTGTGTAGGATGAGGGAGGCTGAGCTTGGAGTGGGAACTTTTTTTTCAAAGTGTTGTGATTCTTTTTTTTACTTTAATTAATTAATTAATTTTTATTGGATGTTTTATTTATTTACATTTCAAATGTTATCCCCTTTCTCCCCCCTCCAGGAAACCCTCTGTCCCATCCCTCCTCCCCTCGTTTCTATGAGGGTGTTCCTCCACCCACCCCACTCCCACCTCCCTGCCCTTGATTCCCCTATGTTGGGGCATCTATCGAGCCTTCATAGGATCAAGGACCTCTCCTCCCATTGATGCCTGCCAAGGCATTCCTTGGCGACAAATGTGGCCAGAGCCATGTGTACCTCTTGGTTGATGGCTTAGGCCCTGGGAGCTCAGACACATATTTAAGTGTCATATATGTAAGTCAGCAGGTGACTACACTGGGCGTTTGGGATGCCAGTGTAACACTGAGCCTTTCTCAGGAGCTTTTAAACACAGAAGCCAGGCTGGGTTGACATACCCCAGTTAACAAGCACAGTTAGCCAGAAGTGAACTACAGAAGCTCAAAACAAAGGCTAGAACAGTTAGAAATTTTCCTAGACTTTGACAGATTAGGCCTTTCTTTTAGTTTTGGCAGGTGGTGCTGTGTGCTGAGCTTTACAGACTGAATGGTACGTGAATCCTGGAGTCAGCTGTGCTAAGGTCTGGTGGCCTCAAAGGTCTGGTGCCCTGTTACAATAAAGAGAATGAAAGTTAAGGAAATACACTATAGAGATTTTATTGAAGCCTCCATGAGGGTGAAGCTCACAGCTTACACATAACAGCAACTTTCCAAAGGTATTTAATAGAGAAGAGGAGCCATTGAGATTGTTGGTCTTCTGTTTTTAAACCCTTGCGTTTATAGAGTTGGGATCTCAGCCACGGGAAACATATATGACACATCAGGTGACTCAAGCTGGCCTGATGATTCATGTCTTTTCTGGCAGCAGAAAGCTGTGAATTGTACACCCATTCACCCAGCATAATGTCATGCTGGAGATAAGATATCTGATTTGCGGAAACAATAGGTTATTGTTTTTTTTGTTAATAGTACACTATATTCCCATTGTAGAAGGCTTTGTGTCGTGTATGTGTGTGTGTGTGTGTGTGTGTGTGTGTGTGTGTTTGAAGTGTATGTGTGTGTGGTGTCAATGTGTGTAGTATGTGTGATATGTGTGTGCATGTTTTGTGGATAGTATGTATGTATATGTAGTGTGTGTGTGGTGTGTATTTGTGTGTAGTATATGTCTGTGGTATGCATATGTGTATATTTGTGTGTGATGTGTGTCTGTGGTATATGTGTGTATACAGGATGATGTAAGTGGTATGTGGTGTGTATGGTACATGTTTTGCATGAGGCGTGTATGTGTGTGTGTGTGTGGTGTGGTATATATATGTGTGGTACGTGATATGTATATGTGTATATGTGTGTGTATGGTATATGTGTGTGTATGGTGTGTGGTATGTATGTGTGTGTGGTGTATGTATGTTATGGGGGCATGTTTGTGCTGTATGATGTATGTCTAACTAGTCAGTGGTAGAGGTAGAGCTGATGTATGTTTTAGATAAGAAAAGACTAGTAACTCTCTACATTAGGAATAATTTTCTTTTTTTCTTTTTTTAAAGATTTATTTATTTATTATATGTAAGTACACTGTAGCTGTCTTCAGACACTCCAGAAGAGGGCATCAGATCTCATTACGGATAGTTGTGAGCCACCATGTGGTTTCTGGGATTTGAACTCAGGACCTTTGGAAGAACAGTTGGTGCTCTTAACCGCTGAGCCATCTCTCCAGCCCAAGGAATAATTTTCATTCTATTGGTCCCAGTATTTAAGTTCTTCAAGAGCACGGTTTTCTTCTTCACTTGCAGCATTTCTGAGAAATCAAAGCAGCTGACTAATCATATTTCAAAATGTCCTTTTCTTTGACATTAGATGAAAGACAAGGAAAAAAAAAGCGAGAGGAGACTTTCCACTAGAAAGAGCCCCCCACTCTGAAGTTCCTGACAAAGACCTTCTCATGAGCAAGGTGCGTTGTGGTGTCAGAGATAGACTGATAGCCAAGGTCAGTCATGTGGAGCATTCAAAGTGAATTTGAATAAAAAAGAAAATAAATATTTGCCTATTCGGCTGCTGTGAGAATATACCATACACTGGGGCTTTCGTCAACAGTTTTATTTTCATTTTCTCATTCGTCATTTTTGTGGAGGTTAGAAATCCATCCCAGGGAGCCAGAAAGGCAGGCTCTCTTGAGAGCTCCTTTCCTGCGTGGTTAACAATCACGGCCCTATGTGAGATCTCTTGGTTCTCAGCATGTGAGCATAGATGGACCCAGAGTGAGATCTGGTACGTCCTCTTCTAAGGGCACAAATCCTATCACGGGAACCCCATCCTCATGACTTCAGTGAGACTGATTATCCCTTTAAGGCTCTACCTTCAACCATTCTCATATTGGGATATTCACCATATGAATTTGGAGGCAGAAGAATGTAAACATTCAGCTTATTGCATGTTACTTTGAAATCTGAAAACATGCTATTTTGGGGGAGAACACATTAAGTAAATTGATCAAGAAAAATTATGAAATTCTTCAACTTCATGTTTAATAACTAACTGGCAATGGACTGTTCACACCAGTTTCCTCTGTGTGCACTGAAGACTCGCCATCCTTATCTTCCATAACATCATAGAAGCAGCATGCCAAATATTACCTTTGACTCTCTCCCAAAGTTACAATGTTAGTGCCACTACACACAGATTCACTGTATCTGATTATAAACTCCCATTCCTTTTGCTAAAGCTTCCTTAGTAATCTAGAATTCAGATAATCATTTTATAACTCTTCTTGGAACCAGTTATTGATTCAGAGTTGAATTTTGTCTTATTTTTTCCTGTACTGTGATGAATCATCATAATCAAAAGCAAGTTGGGGAGGAAAGGGTTTATTTTGCTTCCTGTCACTTACTTCATGTCCTGTTCATCACTGAAGGAAATTAGGACAGGGACTCAAACAGAGTAGGAACCTGGAGTCAGGAGCTGATGCAGAGGCCATGGTGTGTGTGGGTGCTGTTACTGACTTGCACTTTTGGCTTGCTCAGTCTGGTTTCTTACAGAACCCAGGACCATGAGCTTTGGGGTATCCCCACTCATAATGCAGCCTTGGGGTATCCTCACACCTAATGCACTGGGTCTTCACCCACCAATCACTAATGAAGAAAATGTTCTACAGGCTCGCCACTCAGATGATTCTAGTTTGTGTCAAGGTAATGTTAACACTAGGAAGCACACCTCCTGTAAGTCTTTATTGGACATCTATTTATTAAAACCAATAATTTTCCTCGGTCTGTTATTAAGTGCTAGTCTCAAAAGATATCCTGGCATATGTCTCATAAGTCTTGAATATAATAGATCAAAAGAACTCAGAATCTATAGATATTTTGTACTTTTTTGGAGTACATGCCACTTAAGTAATTAATCATTTTAATTTTGTACCCCAGAAGCCTGAGTGTTCATATAATCTTGGCTCTATTTATGAAGCTGGTAAATAATATGCAAATGGAATGATTTGTCTCTACCACTTGGAGTAACTACTGTACTGTTTGTTTTCTTTATTTAGATAGCTTTGTGTTAAGTCAACAGCGGGAATCAATACATGGAATTCTTAGTAAGCTCAGACCTTATTTTGGGAGCTGGTTATTGAAAAAATTTATTGAAAAAAATTTAATATGGTGACACTGTGAGGCTTTGAGAAGGGTGGACCTGGCTGTAACCATAGTGTGGGCTTGTAGAAGAAATATTTCTGGGTAACTAATAGCCTTTAAGAACTGTGTGATAGTGTGGCTGGCAAGAAAGTAGTTGTAGTTGTAATGGGGGACATTCTAGGTGAAGGGAATGGCAATAGGAAAACCACAGTGTTGTGGAACCTAAATTATTGCATGCTCCAGTAGTGCAGCGTTTCTACAGAGAAGAAGAGAAAGCAACCACTGAGAAGCCCTGGGGTTGCTATTGACATGTTCGATCATTTAATTCTCGTTACATTCATTTCAGAGGTTAGAGATAAAGGATCAAATGAGCTGGGAAAGTTGCTGTGTTGTGCTGTGTTAGCGAATGGTAGAGTTAGAATTTGAGTCTGAATTTATCAGGCTGAGTATCACAAAATGGGGTGCCTATCTGGATCTCAGATACTGGAGAGTCATGGCAAGAGGCAGAATTGCAATGTAGGGGATGCCAACACCGAGGAGCTTTGGGTGCTCGGCTATGGATTTTGTATATTTTACTATAGGTGATTCCTGTAGACAGTTGGAAGCACAGGTCCCAGGTAGAGATGATTTGACATATGATTTAAAAAACAAACAAACAAACAAACAAAAAACCCATTTACCATTCTACTGGTTATGCCTATCCATAGTCACATTCTTCCAGTGTTACCATTTGGGGTAAGAAGCAAGAAAAGCCAAATAGAGCTTTGGGCATGTGTGTTAATCTTTAAGGGACATTTAGAAAAGAGAAGATAGAGGAGACAGAGGAATGGTGACCATCGAGTTAGGAAGAAAACAAGCAGACAGTGGTGTGATGGAAGCCAAAGAATGAAGAATTTCAACCTGGAGGTTTCTTTTATGAAAGGATTAAATACTGTTGGAGAAGGTAACAGTTAGGCTTCCACACAGGACTAAGGGCTTCTTAGTCCCCTTCCTTTTGGGGTCTCAGAAGTACTGAGTTGGTGTTAAGAGAACACAGTCACTCTCAATGGCATTTATTTTAAATAGTTGTTTTGAAATTATAATTACATTATTTCCCACTTCCATGTCTCTCTCCAAACTCTCTCATATACCTTCTTCCTTCCAGTCTTTCAAATTTATGGCCTCTTTTTCTTTGTTTTACACACACACACACATACACACACACGCACACACACACACACACACAAAACCTGTTCACTTCACCTCTAT